>JARJHM010000096.1:0-67500 GCA_033356055.1 Carex pumila
CAATTTGCATCAGAAAAACCGACAACATCGTTAGAATAATTTTTCTTCATCCAAATTCCTTGACCTGGAGTGCCTTTCAGATATCTTAGTATTCTATCAATTGCACTCAAGTGATTGATGCGTGAAGCATGCATGAATTGGCTTATAACACTAACTGCAAAGACAATGTTAGGTCTCGTAACTATAAGGTAAATTAACTTGCCTGCCAACCTTTGATATTGTCCTATGTCAGGTAGTGGTTCACCATCTTCAATTCCAAGTTTAATATTAGTTTCTATTGGAGTATTGGCTGGTTTAGCTCCCATTTTACCAGTTTCTTTCAACAGGTCAAGGACATATTTCCTTTGGGATAAAAATAAGCCTTTACTTGAGTGAGTTATTTCTATTCCAAGAAAATATGAAAGTTTTTCAAGATCCTTGATATCAAATTCTTCATTCAAATATTGTTTAACCCTTTTAATTTCCTCATTATTATTTCCAGTGACGATAATATCATCTACATAGACAAGAATAATGATAATGCAATTTTGTGAATGTTTAACAAACATAGAGGAATCAACTGTGCTTTTATGAAAATTAATTTTTAAAAGAGAAAAACTTAACTTGGCATACCATGCTCTTGATGATTGCTTTAAACCATAAATTCCTTTCTTTAACTCACACACCAGTGTTAGGTCTGATGCATTTTTGTGACCTAGGGGAAGGGTTATATAGACCTCTTCTTTCAAAGTTCCTTGAAGAAATGCATTTTTTACGTCCATTTGGAACAAATCTCAACCTAAGTTGGTGGCCATCGATAGCAAAATTCTAACTGTATTCATTTTTGCTACTGGTGCAAAGGTCTCTTGATAGTCAATACCATAGGTTTGAGTGTATCATTTGGCCACTAACCTAGCTTTGTACCTTTCAACTGTACCATCACAATTATATTTGATTTTGTATACCCATTTGCTACCTATGGTCTTTTTGTTTTTTGGTAAATGAATATCCCATGTATTATTTTTTTTTCCAAGGTTTGAAGTTCTTCTTTCGCAGCCTTACGCCAAATCAAACTTTGATTTGCTTCATTAAAATTTGTTGGTTCGGCTTGGTTACTAATGTTACCCAAGTAAGCCCAGTATGTAGGAGATACCTTCTTATAGGAAATATAATCTTGAATTGGGTACATCACCTGATGGGATACATAATCCTTTAGTTTGATGGGAGGTTGTGTTTGTCTTACTGATCTTCTCAAGCCAGATTCTTCTTGAGTTGATTCTTCGCTTGAGTCATTTTGAATCTCTTCTTGGGTTGATTCTTCACTTGACTCATTTTCTTCATCTTCTACCCCTAAAGGGATTGCACTTGTTTCATCAGTTTGATCTTCTTCCACTTGTTCAACCTGTTCTTGATTTATTTCTTCATGAAACATAAAATTATTTGGGGATAATAAAATTGGTTGACTTTGTGCATTTTCTTGTTCATTTGTTTGATAATAAGGTTCATTTTAAAAAAAATGACACATCTCGTGAGATATAAAATTTATGATTTTTTGGATCATAACACTTATATTCTTTCTTTTCTGAGAAATATCCCACAAAAATGACTTTAATATAATTTTTATCTAACTTGTCTTGCCTTTTTATAAGTACAAAATAAGAGCACCCAAATACTCTAATATGATCAAGATCATTTTTTCTACCTTTAAGAATTTTTAAGGGACTCATATTTTTAAGCCTGGCACTTGGTAATCTATTTATAAGATAAGTTGATGTTAACACTAAGTCTGACTAATAAGTTTTTAGAATGTTAGTTTGAAAAATGAGTGATCTAGTAACTTCAAGTAAATGTCTATTTTTTCTTTCTGAAACTCCATTTTGTTCGGGTGTATTAATGCATGTGGTTTGAGGTAAAATTCTTTTTTGTTTAAAGAATTCTAAGAAATTTTTGTTTATATATTCTATACCATTATCAGACCTAAAAATTTTAATTTTTGCACTGTATTGATTTTCGACAAAATTATAGAACTCTTGAAAATATGAAAAGACTTCATTTTTTCCTTTTAAAAGATAAATCCAAGTTGTACGAGAAAAATCATCAATAAATGTAACAAAATATTTAAAATGATTATAAGAATTGATAGGAGTTGGCCCCCAAACATCAGAATGAATTAAGTCAAAACATTTTTCTGACATATTAGTGGATGAAGAAAATGGTAATCTTGTTTGTTTTGAAAATCTACACACATCACAATTTTTTGAATCTAAATTACAACAAAAAAATTTATTTAAACCTTGATCAGATGGATGACCAAATCGTTGGTGTAACAATTTGTCACGATCTACTGAATTTAATGACACAAGACATTTATTGTTATTTTCTTCAAGGTAATAAAGACCATTTTTCAAACATCCCTCACCAATTGTATTCCCTGATGGTCGATACTGAAGGATCACTTTATTTGGTGAGAATATGACATTGCAATTCAACTCTTGGGTTATTTTACTAACCGATAATAAGTTTAAGTTAAAGTATGGTAAATACAAAATATCATTTACATTTTTTGTAAGAAATTTGGTTGTACCAACACCTTGAATTTGGACCTTATTTCCATTTGCAACAATCACATGTTGAGGGTTTTTATTTTGCATAATATTTTCTAATTTGGTTGGGTCCCATGTCATATGATTAGTTGTATCTGAATCAATAATCCATTTACTGGTGTTATGACACATATTTGCATATTGAAAATTATTATCAATTTTAAAAGAATTAAATGTGAATTTAGAGAGTACGAAACCTAAAGTTTGTTGCTGCAACAAACTATTTAATTGAGCCAACAACTGGGTCAACTGCTTAGTGAGTGCCACAGAAGATCCTATGCATATTTCAGCCCCTGACTTGAACTTTCTTTCCTTCTTTTCTTTTCGCACACCGCCAGCACATACCTCTGTCTCTCCTTTGTACCGATCAGGTCGAAGATGAGGGTGGAGATACCAGCAGCCGTCGCAATTATGACCCTGCTTCTTGCAGTGGTCGCATTTGTCGAGATTGTTGGGTACTCCCCTTCTCGCCGTTGATTGAAAGCTAGGGGGTTTCAGTGTTGTGCCTTGAAACCTCCATTGTTCTCGGATCCTTCTGATTGTTGAAGATTCATGTTGAACTGGTGCTGGTAAGGGTTTCGGGCTATGAAGGTTATTTTTTTTAATTTGGTTGCTGATCTTTCGCATAGTTTTATGGTTTTTCTTGGTAAGAAGTAAGAAATGGTTGTTCGAATTTGTTTTCTGGTAAAATGGCTGCTGGTTGCAATAGGGGCTAATCTGAATTTTTTTTTTTTTTTTGAACAAGCCTTTTGGTGACTGGTAAGAACAGATGCAAGCTGATGAGAATAGATTGGTGTATGTATATATATGTGTGTGTGTGTGTGTGTGTGTGTCTATAGGAATATGCTAGTATGCTATGCATAACATAGAGCCCCTTCATGCAATGGCTTGGATTTCGAGTTTTCAAAATCCTAACTTTCGATCCGAACCATTCATCTTGTTCTCCATATTAATATGTGTTTGGAGACCAAATTTTACATTTTTTGGAATTTTTTTACTATTTCTTTAGATTTATTGAAAATCGCTGTTTTTTTATGGTCCAGATTTGCTGAAAACAGGGATTTTCAATAAATCTAAAGAAATAGTAAAAAAATTCCAAAAAATGTAAAATTTGGTCTCCAAACACATATTAATATGGAGAACAAGATGAACGGTTCAGATCGACCGTTAGGATTTTGAAAACTCGAAATCCAAGCCGTTGCATGGAGGGGCTATATGCTATGCATAGCATGATATTCCTATATATATATATATATATATATATATAGAGAGAGAGAGAGAGAGAGAGAGAGAGACAGGCTAATATGCTTTCGGCAGCACTTCGGCCGAAGTGCTGCCAAAAGCATATTAGTCTGTCTATATATATATATATTTGGCCTTTTGTGGTTGCTGCTAAGAATGGATTGATAGAGATTGTGGAATTTTTATTACACATTGGTGAATATGATGTGACTGGTTTTATGGATAACCTAGAGCGACGTGCTATTGCTGGTTAAATATACGTGCATAATTTAATGTGAATTTGTGTGGATTAATCTGGCCTATTTAAATGGTTGTTAAATTAAGCCAATTGTAGAGAAGCGCGTCGTTAAATAACCAGTTACTGAGCTTTGTAGCTGACTCTGTTTTGTTATTTTGTTTTCCTTTTTGTTAGCGACGTAGATTGACGGGCCAAGGAAAAGTGTGAAGATGCTTATATAATCACACTCCGGATGGTAAAAATATGGGGTGTGACATGTATGCACATGTGTGATTAGATCGGTAACTCCTTATCGTATAAGTTGTAGAACATGACCGTCATCTAATCATTACACTTATCTTATATGGTCAACCAGTGTACCTTGTTGATTGCCAAGATAAGGGACATTTAAGAGTAAACAAATTTATTCATTGTGAAGTTCTACAATTCAAGTCATCAACTCAAATGATCCACTAATATGAATACTCAAGGTACAAAATGATAAAATCATTTACTAATAAACTAAACATCTCATACATATGATCCGAGTCTAGGACACCAACACTAACAATCTCCCACTTGAACTAGAGCCAATCGTATCAACTCTAAACGAGTGAAGAGTACAAATCATCCATATACAAATCTATGCATGAATGAATGTAAACTCAAAGCCAGTCACCCATATGCCTAATACCCATCGAAGAGGCATGTAACATGTGCTTAGCCTAGCCTAGAGGCTTTGTCAATGGATCAGCTATGTTCGCTTCTGTGTCTACCCTGCAAACCTTGATATCTCCACTCTCGATAATCTCACGGATGAGATGGCATCGTCCTAGAACATGCTTTGACTTCTGGTGTGATCTCGGCTCCTTTGCCTACGTAATTGCTCCATTGTTGTCACAATAAAGCTCTATCGGACCCTCAGCACTGGGCACCACATTAAGCTCAGAAGCAAACTTCCAAATCCAGCATCCTTCTTTTGCTTCTTCTGAGGTAGCAATGTATTCAGCCTCCGTGGTTGAATCTGCTGTGGTTTCCTACTTGAAACTTTTCCAGCTCACAGCACCACCATTGAGGATAAATACATATCCTGATTGCGATCGGAAATCATTAGGATCGAATTCGAAACTAGCATTGGTGTAACCCTTTACAACGAGCTATGTTTCCCCTCCATACACTAGGAAGCTCTCCTTAGTCCTTCTCAGGTACTTAAGGATATTCTTGACCACTCCCTAATGAGCCATGCCAGGATTTGCCTGATATCTACTTGTTATACTCAAGGCATAAGAGACATCATGATGAGTTCATATCATAACATATATGATGGAACTGATAGCGGAAACATACGGTATCTTTCTCATATCCTCCAGCTCACCAGGTGTCGAAGGACACTGGATCTTGCTAAGGTGAACGCCATGTGACATCGACAAGAACCCCCGCTTGGAGTTCTCTATGCTAAACCTCTTTAGCATCTTGTCAACATACATCAAAGCTTAGTCCAATAAGCTTCTTGGATCTATCTCTATAAATGCGTATACCAAGTACATATGTAGCCTCACTCAAGTCTTTCGTTGCCTTCAGCAATGATAACTTGACAGATCCCATAAGGGAGATGTCATTTCCAATCATAAGTATGTCATTTACATACAAAACTAGGAATATAATTGAGCTCCCACTCACTTTCTTATATACACAAGGCTCTTCATCGCACTTTCCAACTCATGGATGCTTGCTTCAATCCATATATGGATCATTGAAGCTTGCATATCTTTTCAGCATTGTTTGGATCCACAAAACCCATAGGTTGTGTCATATATGCAACCTCCTCTAAATCACCGTTTAGAAAGACGGTTTTGACATCTATTTGTCATATTTCATAGTCATAAAATGCGGCCAATGCTAAAAGAATCCTGATATACTTGGACTCCTTAAATCTGACAGTACCCTTTCGCAACCAGCCGTGCTTTGTAGACAGTCAATTTTTCATCCATGTCAGTCTTCTTCTTGAAGACCCACTTGTTTTCAATGGATTTGATCCCTTGAGGTGGAACAACCAAGTCCCAAACATGGTTGTCGTACATATATTTCATTTCATATTTCATGGCTCCTTGCCATTCATTGAAGTCGAGCCTATTCATTGCTTCATTATAGGTCATGGGATCTTCAGTATCCAACACTGTCACCTCATGAAGACCCATGTACCTCTCAGGTACACGGACTACCCTTAAGGATCTTTATAGGACAAGCTCTGGAGCCTCTTGATGAGTTTCTTCTACAACTTCTTGTGGAATAAGCTCTTCTACGGGCTACACCTCTGGAGTCTGATAAGGTGGTTGGACTTCTTCCTCAACCACTTGAGGGACAAGTCCAGCCCCAGTCCCACTGGCTTCAGTGCCTCCCACTAAAAGCTCACGGTCACTCCCTTGAACCTCTTCAAGGGACATCTCAATCTCACTATTCCTTCTTGAGAGAAACTCTTTCTCCAAGAATACCGCATGCCGAGCAAGAATAACCTTGTTCTCGAATGGGTAATAGAAGTAGTATCCTCGAGTTTCCTTAGAATAACCTATAAAGAAATATTTATCTGATTTTGGTTCAAGCTTGTCGGATATTAACCTCTTGACATACGACTCGCATCCCCAAATTTTAAGAGAAGACAAGTTTGGAACATTTCCAACTCATATCTCATATGGTGTCTTCTCAACAAACTTTGATGGAACCATGTTTATAATAAAAATGACTATTTCAAGCACATAGCCCCAAAGGTTTAAAGGCATGCTAGTTCGGCTCATCATGAAACGAACCATGTCCAGTAAGGTTATGTTCCTCCTCTCGGATACGCCATTCCACTGTGGCGTTCTTGGAGGTGTGAGTTGTGAAACAATTCCACACTCTCTAAGATAAGCTTGGAATTGTAAACTCAAATACTCGCCTCCTCGATCAGATCAGAAGACTTTGATCCTTTTATTGATTTGGTTCTCAACTTCACTCTTGAATTATTTGAACTTTTCAAAGGACTCAGACTTTTACTTCATTAAGTAGATATGCCTGTATCTACTTAAATCGTCGGTAAAAGTGATGAAGTATCTAAAATCTTCTCTTGCACAAGTGATCATAGGTCCACATATATTACTATGTATAAGACCTAATAAGTCGTTTGCCATCTCACCTTAAAGCCTTGTGTTTCTTTCCCTTCTTCCCTTTGGACTTGCCAAACCCTTGAGAAACTACCAAGACCGATGAAAAATTTTTCTTGATATTGGACTCGACGGTCTTTAGCATTCCATGAAGCTCCTGAAGACTCTTATCCAAGTAATTCATGCGGTAGTTCATCTTGAACCCTGAAATGCTAGGTAGGAGTGACCTCAGCATGATATATGTGGCCAACTGTTTGCCCACAGGAGATTCGAGCCTCTCCAACTGCGAAATCATACTCATCATCTTGAGAACATGCGCACTGACAGAGCTCCCTTCCGACATCTTGCAGGAGATGAAATCTATAGTCATCTTATGCCTCTCATGACGGGCCTGCTCTTGAAACATTTCCTTGAGCCTGCCCATGATGAAATAGGAGGTGATCTCCAAGAATTGCTTCTGGAGTTCACCCTCCATCATGGCAATGAGGAGAGAATTAACATCATGCTCATCATCCTGGTGTTTTTCAAAGACTTTGTGATCATCCACCTTAGTCTTGTTAGGCTCATCAGAGATAGATTTGTCAAGAACATACTCCCTGCGCTCGTGCCTAAGAACGATTCTTAGATTATGATCCCAATCAATGAAATTGGTCCCGTCAGCGCGAAGAAGTATCTTCTTCAAGAGAGAACGCAAGAAAGAGTTTGAAGAATTTGTTATTGTCATGATCTACAACATTTAAGATTTGAGTTTAGTTTACTGAAAAACATTTATACCACAAATACATTAAAAATATTGTCTTTTTTTGTAGTAGGACTAAGATTCATATTTTCACCTTAGCCCAAGCCAGCGTCGGCATGAAACTTAAACTATGCTATTTTGGATAAGCAACTCCTTGCTAATTACATCTCAATGTAACTCTTGGCTTGCAAATACATTTTCGTGTATATGCAATCCTTTCCCCAAGGCCCTAAAACTGTTTAGGTCCCTTGTTAAGCTAACCTAACACTATTTGATTCGACATGTCCGACATTTTCCACAACTCCCAAAGATTGAAAGTGATGTCCACTTAGGTGGAGCTCACCAACTGTCGATCGATGGTTTGTTGTGGATAGAAAAGGGAGGAAAAAGTGCCTAATATTAGTTGGAACATTTAATTGATTATTTAGTGGTCATTTAAGCATACACCCATACTTATCTTATGACACATTTAATAAAAATAATCAATTAAGAATCAATCACAACATTGATTGTGAGTTTTGTATGGTCTTGCGAAACTCCTTTTGCCTTTGACTTGCTTCATCTTCCATCTTCATGATTGATGTGCCTCCATTTTCATGCAATTTAAATTACCCCAAACTCCTACTTAGAACTATTTCTAAAAGAAATTGGAAAAATAAATTACATAAAAGAATTCTCATTCTTTAATAGTTGGCATGCAAGCCTTAAATGAATACATGATAGGCAACCTAACATCCTTGCCTTTTAATTATATTAATCTAATTAAATACTCATGGGGTACCAAAGACCGCTTACAAGCAATCACATTCATTCCCAAATGCAACACACAAGGCATTAAATATCATGACCATACAAAACCAACTTTCTCTTCCTTCAAAATAAAAGTTAGCACAAATACATGCAACATTTGCATCCACATGATTCTTTCATATATTTACTTACAAACCATATCAGAATTTGAGCAAATCAAAATAGAGGACTACAGTGCCAAGCCAAGATTGTTATCTAATTCTCCTTTCATCACTGCCACAAATGAAAACCCCAACCCTTTCTATTTCACTAACCCTTCATGCAACCATAACAAAATTAGGAGATTTATCACAAATGACAGCAAATAATCTTCCAGAAAAAAAAAATTAGCAATAAAATAAACAGTATAAGAAGATCCAACAAATAACCCAAAACGAGATAAGATCTGAATTTTAGCAAGTGTTTATCAGTTTATGTCAAAGTATGTAAAAGGTGCTTTACCATGCATGCAGAATAATAAACAGTACACTTTGTTACTTGCTTTAAATTAAAACCCATCTGTTTCTAAAAAATCTAAACCCAACTGTTCCTACTTAGAGGATTTTTTAGATTTTTTTTTAGATTTTTTAGATTTGGCACGTAGGCCAAATGTTTTCATGTTTTCCTTATGTTGGATCAGCTCAGCTTCAAGCTCTTCTTCAGGCCTATAGAACTGGTCCCTCATGCGCCAAATCTGTGCATCAGTCAGATAGATGTATCAAAATTGAGAACACAGTTCTGTGTATGTTTGTGTGGCAGACTGGTAGTGTGTGCTAAGTGAGAGGGTAATGTGTGTGTTTGAGAGAGAGAGTTTTGCCTGTAAGGTACCACCACCATAAGGACTGGTGACATCATGAGATAAGCTAGCAAGGGTCCAAGGTTCAGCAGGGTTCCAGTGGAAATCCACAATTCTATCTCTGCATTTTATCCCAGAAAATGTTCATGCCAATTCAATATAATATTTTCGGAAAAGTAATTTGTTCCATACCTTCCAATAAGACAAAAGAAGAAGAAAAGTATATATTATGATTTTGTGAGGTAATTTAGCTCATTTTTTAACCAATCCAACTCGTATAGAATTGTTTAAAACTTGACTGAGTCATTTTTTTATAACAGGTAATGTTCGGCTAAACTTCCACAAATCTGGAGTGGTATACAAAATATTGTTTTCAGTACCTATGACCAGCATGTCGAAAAAATAGACCGGAAGGTGCCGACCTTCTTGTTGCTCTTGCATTTTCATTGTTGTTCCCAACCTGAATATTTATTTTTTGTTAATAACATGATTACAGATGAGACTTACATAATGATATATAAATAAAATAATTGCAAGAAAAGAAGACAATTGCTAAGATATATAAATTTGACAACCTTATAATGATCCCAGATGTTCAATATGCCATCCTCTCCAGCACTAGCAAACACAGATGCTCTGTCCGGACACCACTGTGGTTCATAAAAAAATATGGTCTTAATTTAAGGAAAAAGGGATATAATATTAATATTTCCAGTGCTAGCAATTATAATCGAATAGCTTTGTGTCATTTACAAATAATATAAGAAAATATTTAAACAAATGTTAACAACAGAGATACAATTCCCCTGAATTTTCATCGTATATGGCGCAGCCATGGCTTTCCACGAAAACTGGCAACATTTAACAGAATATTCCAATGGAACGGTCTAATGTTTTTTTTTTTTTTTCAAATACATCGCAAACTTTTGGGTGAGATGCAAAATGAGAATGACTGGGTGTTTTCTTCCAAATGTGAAAACATTGCAGGTGCAGTTTGCAACTAATACAATCCAACAAAATAAGCATTAGGTGAGTAACAATTTAATTATGCCTGGATGGAGAGAAGAGGACTCTTGTGGCCTTCAAACTTGTGAATTGGTAATGCGACCCCACCAACAGTAAGATAACGGCGATCAAACAAACGCACAGTTTTATCAGCAGATCTAAAACACATGCACAGTTTTATCAGCACATTCAAGCCGAAAAATAAATACAATTCAAGTTCACAGTTTTATCAGCTAACGTACCCAGTGAGAATAAGGTTCTCATTTTGTGCATTCCAGTCCACACAGTAAATATCAGCATCATGTGCTTTCTCAACCTAACAAATTTCAAAATTTCAAAATAGCTCAGAATTCCATAGTAATCATGGAAATCAAAGTTATACAACATGCCATGACTTAATAGTGTCCATCATTGAAGATTAAACTAAAATTATCATAATTAACTAGGCAAGAATTGTGTCCTGTTGAGGTATTTCCAGAGCGAAAGAGAGAGAAAGAGACTTTAACAATAGTTGTATTTCCAGAGTGAAAGAGAGAGAGAGACTTTAACAACAGGAGCATTTCCAGAGCGAACATCCCAAAGAATGAGGCCACAATCGTCACCGACACTACAGAACTCCTGTGCACTAAACCATCATAAAGGAAAAGAAAATGAAATAATTAATATTCGTCTTCAGTCTTCACCAAAGGCCCCCTGAAGATTATTTTATTACTTAAAGTACCTAGAGGGGCAGAACTGAACATCTTCAACAATTGCATCATGGCCTTCAAATACCCCGCGAGGACCTAATTTGGGGCTGCCTTTTGTCAATCCCAGAGAAGTGATATGGTCTTGTATGCTCCACAGTACAACAGAGTTATCCCGTCCTACATTTTTTTTCAAAAATCTTTTTACATTTTAGATTCTCAATTGAAATTGAATAATTACGAGTTTCAAATTTCAATTCGTAAAATGCATAGACCTCCTGAAAGTACAGAAGGTCCAGTAGGACACATGGCGAGTGCAAACTCAATATTTTTTCCGTGGCCTATCAGTATCTGCATGCAAAAGAAATATTTTTTTATATATTGGATTAAAAAGTCATTGAAAATAAATATCCCATGGTTTTGAACACTTAAATATTTTTCATATATATTGGATAACATACTAGATCAGGACGAGATGCAGGAGCTCCATTAACAAGATCTCTATTTGGCTGAGCCTCCAAATCCCATAAAAGCACCTAAAATACAAATGTGGCTTCAATATATATATAAACAGTATTAGGCTGATACCCATGTTAAAAAAAAAAAAACAGAGATATATCATACAGACATTAGGACTGTTATTATGTGTTGCCACTATTGTACTCTTTTGAGGTAGCTCTCTAATTCTAGTGACCTGTAAATGGCAAGAAATTAGTTTTTCATTTATCAGAGTGAAAGGTTTAAATATATTTTTCTTATCATAAGAATGAAGTTTCTGTTAGATACCTCCCCTGGATGTAACAGAGTCTTGTATCTCTTCACAAAAGGAGATTGTTCTTCTTCATTGAACTAAAGGGGGGATTTTAATGATAAAGTAAAGATAAACGTTGTGTAGCATGGGACAAATACTAGTAGAATGTGGTAATAAAATATGTGAGAATTGGAAAAATATATATTTGCAATCTACCTGAGACATATCCTCAGCATTTGTAACTCTTGGTTTAACAACATCACAATTTGTGATCATCAGAGTATGTGGGACAAAGCCATCAGTCTAAAAGAAAAGAAAAGAAAAGTATGAACAACAACAATAATGATAATAATAAATGAACAAAAATTTTAAAAAGTTTTAATCAGAGATGGTGATTGTTCAAATATAAAATATAAATTGGACCTCCTCAGAGAGATATAAACGCTGACAGTTTTTGTTTGTTCCTTGCACAAACTGTGGACCCCATCTATAATCAACAAAATCAGTAAGGTTATTATGTAATTTGCTGACTAAAGGAAAGGACTTGCCTCACAAGTCTTGTTGTTTGGCCTACATAAGAACAAATGTCTACAATGTATCAGGGGAATAAAACAATTTAGAAGATAGTATGTTTTGATGGAATTTACGAAATAAATTTTTACAACCATAAATTTGGAACGTCATGGAAAAAAAATTAGAAATACTAGAAACACAGGGTGTAAGTAGAAAAAAACATTAATCTAAGACGCATCATGCATGTAATAGAACAGGGATGTAGACACTGCTCTGACATATACCCTTGCAAATAAAACTTAAAAGATGGAAATATTTATTCAAGAATAAAGTCCATTAAATCGTAAAGAACTTCTCGAATCAAGAACTACTCTTGTAAACATCTAAATTGTAACAAACAGACTAAAAATCCATTCTGGAGCTCTTAGAAAAAAAATGCACTCATACTGTTAAGAAAATCACTAATCAGAACTCCAAGCAATTAGGAGATTTTAAGAAGGAACTAAAACCCAAAAATGCTGCTTTTCAAAACATCGGAACCCTACAACACAACTTGCAGTAGAAGTTTCAAAGTGTAATGAAAATGATCTAACAAACATTAAAGCAAAAGGTGTATAGTACAAACATATTCACAATTTCCTCTAGAAACAAGAACAGCCAAAACAGCACCAAAACCGCAAACTTACTTCACATTGCCTAAAGCCCTAGCTATAAATCTAAGTTAACAAACACTGGAAAGGAATAGAAAAATGAAAATCGGATGTATGAGCATACCGACATGAGAAAGAAGGCCAAACGAGATTGTGGTTAGTGAACCAGTCGTAGATAACCCGTATATTAGATTTCCAGTTCTCGTGCCCTTCGTATTTGCTCAATGCTGCATTCGACCCCTCGCCTCTCTCCGTCATTTCTCTCCGTCTCTCTCAATCTCTCTCTTTCTCGCACTATTCGTGCTCTCTATTTTGTTTTGGGAAGAAAAAATATGAAGTGCCTCTAATTAATGCTGGTGGCATGCTGTAACAAATTAACAGACACTGATAACAGAATCTCAGGTAGTTAAAAAAATTATCCACCTGAGATCGGCTGTGTCCGCACCCAATAATAATAAGAAAATTAAAACTGAAGGCACCGTATTACTAACCCTTCGCAGAAATGGAAGCGAGCTTCCAACAAAAGCCCCGTGAAAATGGAATGAAATAATTTCCTTTTTGACCCCATTACAATTCGTTTTTGCAATGCACAACGTCTCGAGCGATGGGCTGGGGTATACTGGGCCTTCTCCTTGGACCCAGTAATTTCACAATTTTTGAAATATGGGCCCCGAAGTTCTTGCCTGGTTGCGTCACTATACTTTGCCCAAGGCAGCAAGCAGCCCAACGTTCGTCTAAAATTTGAAATAGATAAAGGATACAAAAACGTACAAGCTAATAGTGCGAAACGAAAATATCTCGTTGTTGAAATCGAAGCATCCGCGCGCGCGCGCGCCCAGATATATATATAATTTGGCTACGGTGCTATGGGTTGCATAGACAGCTATTGTGTTACGGCTCATAAAAAATTATTACATTTTAATTTTATTTTTATGTGAATCAATGACTTGAAAAATCAACATCTATAAATTATCCACATTAGTATGTCTTTTACAAGCTCTTGATGACAATCAAAATAACATTAAAATGTCATAATTTTTTACACGTGTATAATTAAACTGATGTAGATCATATCCAACAACTTTATTTTTATTTTTATGTTTTAAATTTTGAATTATTTAAGTTTTAAAAAATAGAGACATAGTGAAGGCACAAAAAATAGAGGTATTTGAACCCTTCTCTCTCTATATATAGAGTAAGGCTATCATACATTGCCATGCATAGACATTTTTATATATTGGACTATAACTCACTTAATTCAAAGTCCAAATAACCAATCCAAATCGTTCATCTTGTTATCCATATTAATATGTGTTTGGAGACCAAATTTTATATTTTTTTTGGAAATTTTTACTACCAAATTTTATATTTTTTTTGGAAATTTTTACTATTTTTTAGATTTATTGAAAATCGTTATTTTTTATGGTCCATATTTGTCTGAAAAACAACGATTTTCAAAAAATCTAAAAAAATAGTAAAATATTTTCAAAAAATGTAAAAATTGGTCTCCAAACACATATTAATATGGAGAATAAGATGAATGGTTTGGATCGGTCATTTGGACTTTGAATCCAGTGATTTATAGTCCAATGCACAAAAATGACTATGCCATGTAATGTATGGTAACCTTGCTCTATATATATATATATACATATACTATATATATACATATATATAGAGAGTAACTAATATGCTTTCGGTAGCATATGGGTCAAAGTGCTACCGGTCCAAATTTAAAATTTCAAAATCTAAAAAGTCGATCTGAACCGTTAGATGTGATCTCTATATTGAAATATGCTTGGAGATCAGATTTTACATTTTTCTGAATATTTTTACTATTTATTAAGCCACTTTGAAAATCTCTGATCCAACGATGGCTTAACAAAACAGTAAAATCAGCAGCCACCGTTGGATCAGTGATTTTCAAATTGGCTTAATAAATAGTAAAAAAAATTCTAAAAAATATAAAATTTGGTCTCCAAGCACATATTAGTATGGAGAACAAGATGAACGGTTTGGATTTGTTATTTGGACTTTGAATCTAGTGATTTATAGTCCAATGCACAAAAATGGTTATGCATTGCAATGTATAGTAGCCTTACTCTCTCTCTCTCTCTCTCTCTCTCTCTCTCTCTCTCTCTCACTACACACACACACACACACTAGATGCATTTAGTCCAATGCACAAAAATGCCTATGCATTGTAATGTATGGTAGCCTTACTCATATATATATATATATATATATATATATATATATATATATATATATAGGAACATGCTAGTGTGCTATGCATAGCATAGAATCCCTCCGTGCAACGGCTTGGATTTCGAGTTTTCAAAGCCCTAACGGTCAATCCGAACCGTTCATCTTGTTCTCCATATTAATATGTGTTTGGAGACCAAATTTTAGATTTTTTGGAATTTTTTTACTATTTATTTAGATTTATTGAAAATCGTTGTTTTTGTTATGGTCCAGATTTGTTAAAAACAGTGATTTTCAATAAATCTAAAAAAATAGTAAAAAAATTCTAAAAAATATAAAATTTGGTCTCCAAACACATGTTAATATGGAGAACAAGATGAACGATTTGGATCGACCGTTAGGATTTTGAAAACTCAAAATCTGAGCCGTTGTACGGAAGAGTTCTATGCTATGCATAGCACGCTAGCATATTCCTATATATATATATATATATATATATATATATATATAGGTTGGCTAAGATCAAAGTGGTATTTCCTGAGCTTTGGTACTACCAATTCGTTTTTCAATTTTCAAAGTTTAAAACGTCGATCCGAACCATTCAAGTTGTTCTTCATATTAAATTGTGCTTGGAGACCAAATTTTACATTTTTCTAAAAAATTTTACTATTTATTAAGCCACTTTGAAAATCGCTAATCCAACGGTGGCTTACAAAACAGTAAAATCAAAAGCCACCATTGGATCAGTTGTTTTCGAAGTGGCTTAATAAATAGTAAAAAAAATTCAGAAAAATGTAAAATTTGGTCTCCAAGCTCAATTTAATATGAAGAACAACTTGAACAGTTCGAATCGACGTTTTAAACTTTGAAAATTGAAAAACAAATTGGTGGTACCAAAGCTCAGGAACTACCACTTTGATCTTAGCCAACCTCTATATATATATCAAATCGATTGTTCCTGAGGTCCCGTGCAACTAAGTCGTTTTTCAATTTTTAAAGTTCAAAATGTCAATTTAAACCGTTCAAATTGATCTCTATATTAAAATGTGCTTGGAGACCAAATTTTACATTTTTTGAATTTTTTTTTACTATTTATTAAGCCACTTTGAAAATCACTGATCCAACGATGGCTTCTAATTTTACTGCTTTGTTAAGCCACTGTTGGATCAACGATTTTCAAAGTGGCTTAATAAATAGGTAATTTTACAAACTACCCTAGCTGTACAAAAGATCAAACAAAATGCCCTTTATTAATTATATATATATATATATGAGTAAGGCGACCATACATTACAAACTTTATCAATAATACCTATCTTCTTAAGGTTTGTCTTTATTAGAGGTGCTACTTTTACCCGATTACCCGGATCTGATCTAGAATTGAACCAGACCTGATCCGGACCCGACCCGGATCCGATTAATTTGGATATGATATGGTTTAAAAAATATAACCAGTTAAATTATGGATATGGTTATAAAATTAATAATTTAATATCCGACCCGGATCCGAACTGAAACCGATATTGTCATGGGTAGGATATGGATTTTATTTAATTATCTGATCCATAACCGAACCCGACCCGAGACCCGTATAAATACCCGATAAAACATATATTAATAACTATTAATATATAAAACTATAATTTTACATATGAATTTTTGCATAAGCCATGGTGAGCCAAGTACTTTTTTAAATGTGAGAAAATAGAATGCAGTCACATATTTGCTATGTTTATATACATATATGAATGCAAAGTAGTAATTGGGATAATGTACTTGCAAATGTTGAATCAATAGGATAGTATTTTTTTTTAATTTAGATAGATAACTAATAATTTAGAGTTATTATTTTTATTGTGTTATGTAGCATGATATATTTTAGTATTTATGAATAAGATCAATAGTATAATTTTTATTTTACAGTAATTTTTAATTTATATTATAATGATTAATGATAGGAGATGTTTAAGAAATTATAATTATATTTAAATGTAAATGATTTTTCAAATGCTTTGGAGTTGTGACATATATCTGATGTGTCCAAAGGGTATGGTACAAAGTTTCAGTACAATGATGTACTTTTTAAACCTTTAACATACGTTTGAATTGAATTGCAAGTGCACAATTCTTATCAAAGTAGTATTTTTGGTATCGATCCACAGGGAGTACGATAAAAACTTAGTTCAAACTTTAGTAATAAATTTCAGAAAATAAAATAAAGTAAAGTGCAATAAAAGTAAATTGGGGGGTTTGTTTTAACAATTCCTAAAATTGGATTCAATACCCAAAAGAAAGGAGTTTGAAACAATAATTGTAAATAAAAGTAAAAGAAGGAAATTGATTTGCTTTCAAGATTTAGAGATCTAGGGGTCTTTGGTCTACAATTCCTTGCTAATTCTATTAATTCGGTATTTGTTTGAATTCATGTATGATTTGACGAGGTTTCTAACCTAATATGTTATTAAGGGTTACTTTCGTAAATTAATAACATGCCTAGGTAACTCGAACTTCTCAATGAAGTCCCCCACCCTAGCTACCTAGACCTATAAGCTCTTGTTAGTCTCTCCTCTTCTCAAATATTGGTACTTCACAACTAAGTCCATCATACCAATACCCGATTCGAATTGAGATGTCCTAATTAGGGTTTGACTTCACGGTTAGGTTCTTCATCAAGTCCCTAACCTTAATTTCTATAGTTCCGGCTTAGATTAAATTGGTTACAATCTTAATCTAAACCTAGGGTATTTGCATTCATAATTTGGTACTATTCTATTGATCACAGTCAATTTTGGGTTCTTTAGAATCCAAAACGAGATACTATAATTCAAATACTAACTGTGTAATTAATACAAATGATTAAATCACAGAAATTAACAATCAAATCCCATAAAACAATCATAATAAAAACAAATAACCAAAAAATAGAATTAAACAAGTTCATGCATTGACCTAAACCCCTAGAGAGAGATCTACTCCCTCATGGAGAGATCCATTACAAAAATTGGCAAAAATAAGAAGAAATGAAATAAAGAAATGATTACACCATTTATTTGATCAAAGCCCTCAATCTTGCCAACTTCTTGCTCAGGAAACCCTTCTTCTCCTTGCTTGAAAGTTTTTCTTTCTCCAGAATTTATCGCTAAGTGTGTAGAGAGAGAATGAGAAGGGAAGAGATCATGGATGGGATGAGATGAGATGAGTGTGGATGATAATCTTTGCGAAGAGATGTCTTGAATGAAGAATAAATCTCCTCTTTTATAGCCAAGGACCATGCCCAATTAAGAGCCTAGAAAGTGGAGTTAGTGGGTGTTATATTTTGTTTTTTTTTTCCAGGATTTTCTTGTCCACATTCGGATGTAAAAACGTGTCCTTGGTGCGCCAAAAATAGAAACCGTGTTGAAAACGTGTATTTCTGGCTGTTTGCGAGTTTAGTGCGTCCGACCGACTCCAAAGTTCCTTTTTTAGTTGCTCATGTTGTAGATCTTTTTGCTAGCTTTCCAAAAAGTGGTCGCAATCCTAAATCGGAGTTACGAGTCAAAAGTTATGACCGTTTTAAGTTCAGACTCTATTTTTGGCTGACTGCTACAGTGCGTCCGCACTGCAATCCGCATTGCTACAGTACCATCCGCACTGGGATCCGCACTGCTACAGTACCATCCGCGCTGGGATCCGCACTAAGCTCGGACTTTTTCTGTGCGACCAGAGTGTGGCTGCATCGAGATCCGTGCATCCGCACGGATTTTGATGTATAATTTATTATACCTTTTTAAAATTGGTGCGCGTCCAGAAATTCATCTAAGTA
This sequence comes from Carex pumila, assembly GCA_033356055.1. NCBI lineage: Eukaryota > Viridiplantae > Streptophyta > Magnoliopsida > Poales > Cyperaceae > Carex > Carex pumila. The sequence continues at coordinate 19,115 of JARJHM010000096.1, forward strand.
CTTATTTTGGCCATATTCCAAACCGTGTGTTCGCAGTGGGCATTTTTCTTTGGTTTTCTTCATTTCCTGTAAGTTAAAACCAAACAAACGCAGTAACTTGATCCTAGGTGTAATCTATTCATTTTATATTCAAAATACAAGATATTTGGTGTTATTTCGTGATAAAAATCAGATCGAATATATATATAATTTAGGTCTATCAAATTCCGCCAAGCTTGAACATTGCTTGTCCCCAAGCAATATCTAAACTTAAACTACAATTCGATCTCTAATTTAACCCCATATTAAGTATACATTTCTCAAACTTTCGAAAAATTTGTATGATCTTGACAAAATTTAAATATCTCAACGTAAATTTTTACAAATCTAAAATTCAACCCTTGGTTAATCATGTTTCACCCCACAATTTGATTACTCTAACTTTCATTTCCTTAAAGATTTGGAAATTGTAAACTTTGGATATCTAAAAATGTTATAAAAAATACACTCTTATTTGTGGAAATTCTTTTTAAAAAATCCCCCCAAGCTTGAATCAAACTTAGGTTAGAAAGTAGCAAACTTCGTGTGTTGATACATGCAAAAGTTTTAGAAATTTTTCGAGCTCAAAGGCATCCCGTGGGATTGTGCCAGTTCTCTCTTTTTTTATTACTTTGGGAGATGAGCTCAAAGGCATCCCGAAGGATTTATTGTGCCAGTACTCTTATTTATCTTCATCTTTTTTTTTTTCATTTGCATATATCATGAATACATACATCCCTAGGTATTAAATCATATCCATGGAAATTCCGATCTTTCTAAATCCATTTTTCACAAACAAGTTGTATTTTCAAAATAAATTTAAATCCTAAGTTTTCATTTTCATAAATCTTTATTTCCACAAAGTTTTTCGCCAAATTATGTTGTTATTTCAAATTATTCCAAGGGTAATACTAAAAACTCGTTAAAATTCGCATCAAAATCTCTAATTTCCATCAATCACTCAAATTTATCAAAGGTTTTATTTTTTCCAACTTTTAACACAAAAATTAAACATGATTTTATACTTTAAGCATTTTCAAACAATTAAGTCCAATTATGCAAGACTCTATTTTTCATAACCTCGTAAAACATCTTGACAAATTTGTAATTTCAAGCAATTAAGTTTAAAATCACAAATCCTATTCATAGTCAAGTAAAAAACAAGGTTATAAATCCTAAAATTTTAAAAATAAACATACATGCAAGATGCAATTTCTTTCCATCCCCCAAACTTAAATTAAGCATTGTCCTCAATGCGTAAAAATAAATAAAAGTAAATAGGAAGAAACATGATTTACTCTATTAGCGAAAGGTGGTGGTGCCACGCGGCCTCAATGCTTGGGTGGAGGATCGGGAGGGCGGCCTCCCTATTGCTTTGTTTTGTTCAACTTCTTCTTCTTGCTCTCTATTAGCGAAAGGTGGTGGTGCCACGCGGCCTCAATGCTTGGGTGGAGGATCGGGAGGGCAGCCTCCCATTGCTTTGTTTTGTTCAACTTCTTCTTCTTGCTCCTATTTTTGTTCAACTTCTTCTTTCACGTGTAACGAACTCTCTCAATGAATGAAGGAACCACCTCCAATTACCTTCATTTTCTTTATCACAAATAGCAAAAGCTATTGGATAAAGGCCCCCATTAGCATTAATGCTCGTAGCAATTAATGCACATCCCTTGTATTTGCCAGACAAATGAGTGCCATCAACACTTACCACCGGCAGACAATTTTTCCAACCATCTATCGAGATGAATATAATTATTCTTAAAAATATTATAAAAAAAATCACAGTTGTTTAACAGTGAAAAAAAATAACCACCGTTATACAAAGGTGAAAATGTGAATATTATATTAACGATATATTTACCGTGGTTTAACAATTTATTCAGATTGTTCATATTGTTTAATATATTAATATAAATGGAAAATAAAAATTGTAGAAACAGAAAAAGAATCTCAATTCCGCTGAATTGTCAAGTGAAATAGCCAAATTTCTGCTGGATTATCCAGCAGAAATGTTGTTTCTGGAATTTTGATTAAAACTATGTTATTTCTTTAATTTAATTATTTTTAATGTTATGAATAGAAATTTCGGCACTTGGACAGTATCAGCAAAATATAAAATTGAGGAAAATTGCACCATCTAACTAAAATGCTGGTACAAACATGAATTGTACCAGAAAATTTAAGACATTCATTAATTAATCCAAGCAAATCAAAATATAGTGGTTAAAGTGTTACAACTTACAAACCATATCAGAATTTGAGCAAATCAAAATAGAGGGCTACAGTGCCAGGCCAAGATTGTTATCTAATTCTCCTTTCATCACTGCCACAAATGAAAACCCCAATCCTTTCTATTTCACTAACCCTTCATCCATCCATAACAAAATTAGGATATTTATCACAAATGGCAGCAAATAATCTTCCAGAAAAAGAAATTAGCAATAAATAAACAGTATAAGAAGATCCAACAAATAACCCAAAACAAGATAAGATTTGAATTTTAGCAAGTGTTTATGTCAAAGTATGTAAAAGGTGCTGTACCATGCATGCAGAATAATAAAAGGTAGAACACTGTCAGTCTGTCACTTGCTTTAAACTAAAACCCAATTATTTCTAAAAAATCTAAAGCATCTGCTTTTTTCTTTCAAACGAAAATTAGAATACTATTTAGAGGATTTTTTAGATCTTTTTTTAGATCTTTTAGATTTGGCTCGTAGGCCGAATGTTTTCATGTTTTCCTTATGTTGAATCAGCTCAGCTTCAAGTTCTTCTTCAGTCCTATATAACTGGTCCCTCATGCGCCAAATCTGTGCATCAGTCAGATGTATCAAAATTGAGAACACAATTCTGAGTGTATGTTTGTGTGGCAGACTGGTAGTGTGTGCGTAAGTGAGAGGGTTATGTGTGTGTTTGACAGAGAGAGAGAGAGAGAGAGAGAGTTTTGCCTGTAAGGTACCGCCACCATAAGGACTGGTGACATCATGAGATAAGCTAGCAAGGGTCCAAGGTTCAGCAGGGTTCCAGTGGAAATCCATAATTCTGTCTCTACATTTTATCCCAAAACATGTTCATGACATTGCAATATAACATTTTCGGAAAAGTATAATTTGTCTATATTAGTTGTGCCCAATTTAAACCACTCCAACTAATATATACAAAGATTTTATAAAAGGTATAGATTGGTTAAACTTCCACAATTCTGCAAGGATATAAAAAAAAGGGCCAATACCTATGACCACCATGTGGAAAGAATAGACTGGGATTTTTTTTTCCTCTTGCATTTTCATTGATCCCAACCTAAATTAAAAAAATAAAATATCAATAGCAAGATTAAAGCTGAAACTCAAATAATGATATGTAAATAAAACAATTGCAGTTAAAGAGGATAATTGCCAAGATAAATAAATTTGACCACCGTATCATGATCCCAGATGTTCAAGAAGCCATCATCAGCAGCGCTAGCAAATACAGATGCTTTGTCAGGACACCACTATATTAGATCAAAAAAATATGTTATTAAACTTGAGATAAAAAAGGGATCTCATCTTTACATTTTCATTGCTACATTTATAATCGAATAGCTTTTGAGTCATTTGCAAATAAAATATCCAAACAAATGTTAACAACAGTGATTCAATTCCCAGATTTTTTGTCATACCTAAATACTTGCAAATCATCTTTGTAAAAATATTTAATTCGGATTCTGCTTTTGTTTGTTGTTTTTAGTTTACTGTTGTTAACTTTGATGTCTTTGGCTTTGTATTTCCCTAATGGGATAGACGTAAACACCTGATAGCTTCTATCAGGATTTCAAAAAAACATATATTTCCAGGACAAAACTGGCAACATTTAACACAATATTTCAATGGAACAGTCTAATTTTATTTTTCAAATACATCAAAAACTTTTGGGTCAATTGCAAAGTGAGAATGACTGGGTGTTTTCTTCCAAAAGTGAAAATATTGCAGGTGCAATTTGTAACAAATACAATCTAACAAAATAAGCATTAGGTGACAATTTAACTATGCCTGGATGGAGAAAAGAGGAGCCATGTGGCCTTCAAACTTGCGAACTGGTGATGCTACCCCACCAGCAGTCAGCTTACGGCGATCAAACAAACGCACAGTTTTATCGGCAGATCTAAATCAAAAGCACAAGCCGAGATATAAATACAATTCATTCCTTCAAAAAAAAAAATATACAATTCAGGTTCACATTTAGTTCAGAGAAGAGTCAGCTAATTTACCCAGTGAGAATAAGGTTTACATCTTGTGCATTCCAGTCTACACAGTGAAGATCGTCATCATGTGCTTTCTCAACCTAACAAAACTCAAAATTTCAAATAGTTCAGAAATATTCTATAGTAATTAAGGAAATCAAAGTTATACAACATGTCATGACTTAATAGTGACCGTCGTTGAAGATATAACTAAAATCATCGTACTTAATAAAGCAAGAATTGTGTCCTTTAAAGAGAGAGATAGAGAGAGAGAGACTTTAACAACAGGAGAATTTCCAGAGCGAACATCCCAGAGAATGAGGCAAGAATCGTCACCGACACTACAAAACTCCTGTGCACTAAACCACCATAAAGGAAAAGAAAATGAAATAATTCATATTTGTTTTCAGTCTTCACCAAAGCTCCTGAAGATTATTTTATTACTCAAGTACCTAGAGGGGCAGAACTGAACATCTTCAACAGTTGCATCATGGCCTTCAAATACTCCACGAGGAACTAATTTAGGGCTATCTTTTGTGACAAGTGAACTACTGCCCAACTCAGTCGATCCCAGAGAAGTGATATAGTCTTGTATGCTCCACAGTACAACAGACTTATCCTGCCCTACATTTTTCAAAAAACTTTTTACATTTTAGATCTCAATTGAAATTGAATAAGCATGAGTTTCAAATTTTCAATTCAAAATATGCATATACCTCCTGAAAGAACAAACGGTTCAGTAGGACACATGGCGAGTGCAAACTCGGCATTTTCTCTGTGACCTGTCAGTATCTACATGCAAAAGAAATATTTATATATATGTTGGGTTAAACGATCATCACAAATAAATATCCCATGGTTATCAACACTTATAATGCGACAACAGACCAGATCAGGACGAGACATGGCTGCTCCATTGACAGGATCTAGATTTGGCTGAGCCTCCATGTCCCATATAAACACCTAGAATAAAATTACGACTTCAATAGATATATAAACAGTCTTAGGCTGCTACAACTATAATAAAAAGAGATGTCATACATACATCAGGACTGTCAGTATGTGTGGCCACTATATTACTGTTTTGAGGTAGCTCTCTAATTCTGTTGACCTGTACATGACAACAGATTAGTTTTTAATTTAATCAGAGTGAAAGATTTAAAAACATATTTTTCTTATGAAAAGAGTGAGGTTTTTTGTTAGATACCTCCCCCGGATGTAATAGAGTCTTGTATCTCTCCACAAATGGAGATTGTGCTTCTTCATTGAACTAAGGGGAAATTTTAACGACAAAGTAAATCTAAAAGTTGTGTAGCATGGGCGAGATACTAGTATAGATGTGGTAACAAAATATGTGAGAATAGGAAAGATAAATATTTGCAATTTACCTGAGAAATATCATCAGCAATTGCAACTCCTGGTTTGACAACATCACAATTTGTGATTGTCAGAGTATTTGGGACAGAGCCATCAGTCTAAAAGAAAAGAAAGGAGCAACAACAATAATGATAATAACAAATGAACAATAATTTCAAAAAGATTGAATCGGAAATGGTATTTATTCAAATAGAAAATACAAATCAGAAATCTTCTTTCCTGCTCAGCGAGATATAGACGCTGACGGTTTTTGTATGTTCCTTGCTCAAACTGTGAACCCCATCTATAATCAACAAATTCAGTAATACCATTATGTAACTTGCTGACTAAAAGGAAGGGCTAAAAACAAAAGTCTTGTTGTTTCACCTTCATAAGAACAAATGTTTGCAATGTATCAAGGGAATAAAACAATCTAAAAGTCAACATGTTTTGCCAAATACTGGAAACGCAGGGGTATAAGTACAAAAGAACATTAATCTAAGATGCATCATGCATGAAATAGAGCTGGGATGAGGACACTGCTCCGACATATGGATCCGTATCTTCCCATGTACCTGACTCAACACATTTGAAAGGGACGGCCCAGATTTACTCTCAACCGGTGCCTATTCGGGATGGCACAGGGGGGCAATATTATTTGTGTTTTGAGTGCCAAGTTGAAGACTGATGCAACAAATAGCATAGTGTTGAGGGATACTGGAATATTGTGAGAATAGAGACTTTTTATATTGTGTAAATATGTGACGTAAACACATTTATTTTATACAACTTGGTAGTCTCTACCAAGTATTTCAAAAAAAAAAAAAAAAACAGAGAGATTTGTGCCAAGTTAAGAGAACGATCCTCGACCATCCGTTTCATTTGTACTCAGTCGGGTAACCTGAGGGGATGTGAATTCCTAACATATACCCTTGTAAAATTAAAATCAGATGCTATTCGGTTGTGTATTTTTGGTTTTCACTCTCTGCTTTTGTATTGACCTCTCCATTGATGCCTTATTACAAATAAAACATAGAAGATAGAAATAGTAAGGCAAGAATAAACTCCGTTAAATAGAGGTCTAGCAATAAAATGAACTCATAACTGATAAGAATATCTTGAATCAAGAACTCCAAGATATAAGATATTGCAGGAGGAGCTAAAACCCTAAAGAACTACTCTTGAAAACATCTAAACCCTGACAAACAGCTTACACTAAATGAAAATCGGATAAGAATTCTCAAATCAGATTAATTCCATTTCTGGAGGTCTAACAAAAAAACGCCTCCAATACTGATAAGAATTCTCCAATCAGAACTCAACGGAATAGGGATATTTGGAGGAACTCAACAGAAGTTGCATTAAAAAGTTTTAATTCGTAAAGATCTGAATAAAAAAGAAGTAAGAAGTACAACCATTTAAGCAATTTCTCCTCTTGAAATAAGAGCAGCCAAAACAGAGAACCAAAACCGCTAAGGCACTGCACATTGCTCACAGCCCTAGCTATAAATGGGAATTTCGGATATATGAGCATACCGACACGAGAGAGAAGGCCAGACGAGTTTGTGGTTAGTGAAGCAATCGTAGACAAACCGTACATTAGATTTCCATTTCTTGTACACCACGTCTTTGCACATTAATGCTGCAATTGCCACCTCAACTTCGTCCATCATCTCTCTCCGTCTCCCTTAATATCTTTCTCTTTCTCGCACTATTCGTCCTCTCTATTTTGTTTTAGGAAGGAAAGATACAAAGTAGCTCAAATGAAATGCTCGTAACATGCTGTAACAAATTAACAGATACTGATAATAGAATCTCTTTAAGAAATTACCTGAGATCCAAAAACAGAAAGTGAAATTACTTCTCCTTTCCAGAAATGGAAGGAAGCTCGAAGCTTCCAAAAAAAAGCCTAGTGAAAATGAAATGAAAACAATTTTTATTGACCCTGTTATAATTCGTTTTTGCAATCAACACCATCCCGAGCGATGGGCTGGACTATATTGGGCCTTATCATTTGAACCCAGTATGCACTTGACAAAGAGTGAACGCATACTCGTCGACTCGTCGTTAATTTAATGGAATTAAATGTTATTATTTGTAGCGCTAATCAAGTCGATTACTGTAAAATGTAAATCCTGTTTTTGTTTCTTTTAATAAGTTTCAACTAAAAACAGCTTTACCCAATCCCAACCCCGCCCCCGCCCCCGCCCCCTGTCAAAAACTAAAAAAAAAAAAGAGAGAATCCAATCATTTAAATATTAAAGCAAAAAAAAAGAATCACAATTCGAGTTAGTATACGTCAGCATTTTGTAAATAATGTAGTGTACTTATTTACAATTTTATGTTTGAATTTTAATGACAATTTTTTTTTAAGAAAAAATGAATGTAAACAGATTTAAATTATCCAATTATCCGCTCTGAATTTGATTTGTATCCGGATTGGATCCATATTCGAATAAGAGTAGAACTAGGGTGTTCATAAGTTTATCAAAGTCTCTTTGTGAACTCAACTCTAAAATCTATTGAAATGATTTTAAATGACGAATTTAAATCATTAAAATTCTTTTACCGGATTGGATCCATATAGAGTGAAGTGGTAAAAATTACAAGTTTTATAAATTAATTTTAATGCATTCATTTTTGGACACCTTTTGACCATTTGACTCTGTACAAAGTTGATTTAAATTTTTTTACCATTTGACTTTATAAATTTTTTGGTTTCGTTTAATTTCTTTTGGTTTTTGGGTTTATAAGTATATTTTGGTTTTCAATTTTGTATGTAAAGGTACCCTGGTTCTGGTTTTTTTAAGGGTTTAGTTTTCAATTTTGTTTTAAGGGGTTTTTATATTTATATGTAAAGGTACCCTGGTTCTGGTTTTTTTGTGCATTGCCAGTGAGTACAGTTAACATGAATTATAGTTTTGGTTTTCTTGTGAATTGCCAAATTGATACATTGGCATGTTGGTACCATTACTCAGATATGTAGGTTTTGTAATATACTTTTCAGCTTCAACGAATTGCCAAGGACCAGTTGTAAAAAAAAAAAATGTTTTTGTTACGATTTGTTCGTATTTCCTGCATCAATGTTGTATATAATTTAGCACATTAATTGGTTTTTATTTATCTTTGCATATTTTAATCGATTGCTCAGGTACTACTTTCAATAATTTGATTAGTTCAACTTATATTTATGCAAACTATATAAAAAATACACAAAATTTAGTTAAACTTATTAATTTAAAAGCAGTGAAGACATGTCTCGATAGTCATTACAATAGTCATTACAATAGTCATGTATGTAAATCAAACATAATAATAATATATTTCTTAGAATGTTAAAATGATAGTCATGTACAAACCAAATATGATAATAATATATATCATGAAATGATATTTATTTGTATTATATTCTCTGAAATGATCTATAGCGCAAACTAAACACCCCAAATGAAAGCAAACTTCCAAGAAAAGTCTCGTGCAAATGAAATATTTTTGATTTGACCCTGTTATAATTCGTTTTTGCAATGAACACCATCTCGAGTGATGGGCTGGAGCCTATTGGGCCTTATCATTTGGGCCCAGTAATTTCGCAATTTTAAAATCTGGGCCCCGAAATTCTTTTCCCCAAGTCTATAGGCAGCCCAATGTTTGTCTAAAGTTTCTCTCCCGGTGGATGGTCAACATGTCAAAGCTTCGTGATAAAGCCCAAAAAAAAAATGAAAAAAGGACATAATTGCAAAAATGTCATAGTCAATAGTATGATTAGATTTTAGAGTGACAAAAATGACACATCGAAGTTGGCTCTGTCACGAATCAATATAATTACGTGATATGTGTTGGTTATGTGTTGTGATTCGCATGTTACACGTCGTTCATGTACTGTGATCAATTGGTGAGAAAAAAAAAAACTCGGCATGAAAATTATCTTGGTCATGGTACTTCATTTTAATATTTAAAGAATTGTTTAATATTTTTTTGAGAACTTCTATAAAAAAATTCAATAAACAAATTTATTTACAGCAAAAAATTAATCAAATGTAGTTAAACGTAACTAACATAATATGTTATGGTAAGTTTTATTGGTCACGACGTGACTCGCATAGTGTAGTTATTTGTGTGGTGTGATTACCCGTTAATATTTTGATCACAGTACAGCACATCAAAAATTGAATTGATCACGATATAACAAGGCACGAAACTAAAATCACAGCACAACATGACACGGTTTTTCTACTGGATGATTGCGTGAAATGAAGCGGTCTCATGGTCAGATTCTAGTTACACATCATGCAGATTGAATTAGCGCTCCATACAAAACAAATTAGATTGTAATTCATTTGGAATATTACATTTTTTAACTTTGGCTAAAATTTAATAAATTACCTGTGTATATAATCAATTCCTAAGAGTAATTATCAAATCCAGGATGCACTTAACAATGAGTGAATGCATAGTGATAGTTAATTTATGGAATTAAATTTTATTATTTTATTATTTGTAGAGCTAAATAAATTACTATAGAAATATGTTCTGTTGTTGTAATAAGTTTCAACTAAACAGTGCTTGACCCAATCTAAGGAATTTTTTTTATATATAAACCATCATTGGAAAAAAAAAATAATAATAACAAAACAAGTTGATGCTCTGAGGTTTCATAAAAACCATCAATGCCAAAATTCAAATTCGGTACATCAAAAGAATACTGAAATCTAAGTACGGAACACCTTTTTTATCCAACTCTACCCATATTAACAAGTAATAAAATTCACGAATAATTCGGATTTGAGCCAATTGAGAATCAATCAATGAATAAAACGGTAATCGCTAATTAAACAGTCAGTTTGCGAATTGTACAAAATATATGCGTTTGAAAAAATGCGTTGGAGTTTGACATATGGGAGAGCACTGGAGTTTGACACGTGGCACTGTGGAGCGCTGGAGTCACGGGTAAAATTATGCCTCGGATCACGTGTTGTGGTGTTTCGCATAAAAAAAATATGTGTTTTGTGTTTTTCAAAAAGCGACTCTTAGTGTAATTTTACCCATGACAAGTATTTATGTTTTTATGTTGATGGTGATCTATAATTTTGTTTATTATATCATATGCGATTATTAATTTTTATTTAAATTCTCAAATTATATCTGAATTATTTTTAAATTATGAATTTTTGATCCTGTCAAATCTTTTCCGAATAATTAAATTGTCGCTATGACTCCACCCAATTAAATTGAAGTCCAGCCAAAGAAAATCTCCAAACCCATGTACCAAAAATGAAATTCGGTCTCATGTGAATTCTGTAACCTACGGAGAAATCCCCAACCGAATTAAAAAAATAAATAAATAAGCAAAGTTACTAAATAATAATATTATATACAACCATGTATCTAAAATGAATTTCGATACACCACTGTACCAAAATTCAAATTCGGTATAAAGTTGTAAATCATCGGTTTAGTATAGTTATCCATGCAAAGGGCTGGATGTATCAAAATTCAAATTTGGCACCTTTGGAGTTTCGGTATCAATGATTTTTATTTAAAAGTTAGCAATCGACCCGTTTTGTTTTTTATTCTTTTTTTTTTCGATGATGGTTTATAAAAAGTATTCCAATCTAAAAGCATTTAAAAATTTAAGCCGAAGCTGAATTACAACACGTCACAATCAAAGAGATTCATAACAAAGACAAATGTGTCCATATATAGCCGCGCACAATATGCTCTTGGTTAATAATTATTTGATTACATTAAATCATAAGCGAGCTAAACCAAATTAAACAGCAATAGTAAACGAATTTGTATCCTCTCCATTAACTCAAAAGAGAATCTTTTGAGTTAATGATCCGTTTTATTTTAAAATTCGTGCAGATTAGATCCATATTAATATTAAAGAATTATATATCATAAGTAAAAATCAGATTGGTTTCGTTTAAAATCAGACAGTTGAAATTCATTAATTTAAAAGAATACGAATTCGTCATTTATCATTTCTCCAAGTTGAAAGAGACCCATTTCTCTGTCGACATGCAATTTGCCAAAGAGGTGCTCTTTAACTTTTGATGGTGTCCCACCTTTCTGTTATTGCATTGTTAGTTCATCTCCCAACGTTTCTCTCGCTGCATCAATTTCATGAAGATATTCTCAGAAATTCACATTATTTTTTTAGGGATAATTCCATGTAGTGCTACACAAAAAGTTTGTAGTTTGTGATTCGATTTGAGTTTGATTCGAGAAAAGTTCGTAATTAATTTAATTTGAAATTAGTTCATTCTGAAACAAATCAAACTAGTTCGGTTCGAATTTTATTCAAATCAAACTCAAACTGAGTATAATTCGTTCAAAACTGATTTGCAAATTATTTAGATTCAAATCTCAAATAATGTAACTAATGGATTCAACGATCAATCTTCAATAACGTAGGAACCAAACTTATATAAGAGCTCAAAACTATTAATATAATGGTAACTTATAATAAGAAAATATTCCAACACTGTAACAAATTAACAGTTGAATAAGTTCCATTTGACTAGGTCGATGCCGTTATTTTAATCAATCCAACAGCGTAAAAAGTAAGTAAATCTTGAGCTGGCTCATAATCCATCAATGTGAATTCGTGAAATGTAAAAAAAAAAACGTGTGAATTTTGTTTTGCGAAAAGAAAACTAATGCATAAACTGCAGGTATACCTAGGGCTGCCAATAAAATTTGTAGTTTGTAATTTGATTAACTTCGATTAGAAAAATTTGTAGTTCGCAATTAATTTGATTTGAAAATAGTTTCGGTTCGAATCTTATTCAAACTCAAACTCAAACTAGAATAAGTTTGATTTGATTTGATTTGATTCGTTTGCAGCCCTAATTCAATGCTTATCGTTTGCATTTTTTGGTAATAGTTTGAACGGTACACTTTTTACAGAAATAACTAGAATAAAATGGATCTTTGTCGGTTACATTTTTCTCCGGCAGTAGTTGTGAAATTTTAAATGAGAGGTGTTTTCATTTTATATTTTTGGGACTACTTTTTTTTTCAAAAGTTTATGCATCACAAACGATGTAATCATGTTTGGGACTACTTTTTTTTCACAGAAAGAACAAGAATAAGAAGCTAGTTGGACTACTTTTTTTTTCATTACAAACGATGTAATCATGTTAAGAGTTAATTTTTTTTATTTATATTTTCAAAAGTTTAAGAGGCGAAGTAAATTGATCAAGCTATATTTACAACAGATAAGTTTTTAGTACATTCACCTTTTGTTTTCTTTACTTCTATAAAATGAGCTTACAAATTTATGTAATTTTAATGCGCATTAATCACTCGTGACAAATATCTCGAATAGTTGTTCAATTAGCCATTTAATCTATTATAATCAGTATAATAATATAGCTCATAGAATATTTAATTATTATTATTTTATTTTATTTTATAATAAATTGTTGTGTTTAGAAGAGAGAAGAGTCCAATATAAAAAGTCAAGTTCAGGTTTGAAAAATAAAAATTAAGTGGACTCAAGAGTTCAAAATATAGTAAGAATGTAAACATTATTGTAGACTATTTTAGAATAGTAGTTATTCAGAATAGCAATGTATTTAAATAGTATTCCAAATAGCTATTCGGAATAGTTATTCTGAATACTGGAGTGGGAATGAGCGGCAAGATTGGACATAGTCATCTATTCACTTGCTCCAAAACAACAAAATTACATAGAGAGGGAATGTGAGAGAGGAACAAGATGGTATGAAATCTCTATACAAATTCAGTGAAATTTATCACCACGAATCAAGGTTTTAAATAGCGATTATTGCATCATAACGGAAAGGCTAAAAAAAAGTTATCGCAAATAGCGTAGCTATAGCAAAAGCTGTCATACATGGTGTTCAGTATTATCTAAAGTCTCGTAGAGAAATAAGTAACACAAAATTGATTAAGGAATTAGAATATTCATATTGAACCAGATAAAGTCCAAATTGCTATTCAAAACATTCCTAATAATATTATAAATTATTCATCTTTTTCAATTCAAAATAACCTAAGCATCATGACATACATTATATTTTTTTTTCTATTATAAAAAACATAGACATCATAGAATAAACTATATATTTTTTTCTATTTAAAAACAGAATCAATTTGAATCTTAAAAAATTGATCTTTAAGATTAATAGTGCATAGCATGCATTATAGCGTGTAGCATAGATAGCGTACCGCTATTACGTACAGTTATAATGATTGTAGTTGTAATAACGCACTTTTATCTTATAGCGTAGCGTTCGAGATTCAAAAACACTATAGCATAGTTGTTGCATCGCTATAATGTGCTATTTAAAACACTGCCACCAATTAAATCACCCCCAAATTAAAATGTAGAAAAAGTAAACTTTACTGTGACCCCTTTCCTACCTCACGTCCTCTTCCATTTCTTTACGATGCGTGTTCTGAAGCACATCTCTATATGACTTTTTGTTCAAATTTACTTGCCTTTTGTTAAAAGTAAAACCATTATAATTACTTTATTGACTTCTTTATATCTTTTTCTTAGTTATTATTATTGGATAAGCATTTTACTTATTTTTAAATACAATTAATTACCGAGCAAATTCCCTAGTCATTAATTATCATAACTTATATATTTAAACTTTTTTCAATTTAATTACAAAAACACTCAATACACCAAAATAGCGGCCACTATTATGTGATATTTTGTTGATCTCCACCCTCCAACGCTACAAGACGCTGCTACCAACTCTTTTCCTCACATCCTAAGCTTTCTAAAAGCTTTTTAACAATCCCTCTGTGCCACAAAATGCCTAATGAAATTCTTAAAAAGTCCCAAACATTTCGTTGTTCAAATCTTCAAATCCAGAGACAAACCGTCTAGTTTTACCAATTATTTCGCTTGCTAAGAGCATCTATATCTCTGAAACTCTTGGAGTTTCTAAATAACTGTTAACTAATTTTTAAAAATTTTATTTCTGATAATTTCTAAACTCTCACATCCCTGAAACTCAAAATTAGAGTTTCTTAATTGCCACATCAGTAAATAAATTACAAGAGAAAAGAATTTCTGCCAATTATTTGGCCATGTCAGAGTTTATAAACGGTTTCTTATTAAGAAACTTTGGAGCAAAGTTGCTAAATAAGAAATTCATTTGCATCCCTGAAACTGGTTTAGAAACTGCCACATCAGATTAGAAACTCCAAGAGTTTCAGAGATTTAGATGCTCTAATCCATCGTAATAAACCTCCAGACTTAATTAACTTCAAGATCCCTATATGTCTTTTTTTAAATATATTTGTGGTTTGTTTTCCGAAGTCCTAAAAATTGAAAATTTTAACATTTATTTTATAGTCCTGCAATATGCTAGCGTTGCTTTGCTTTGCTTTTAAAAAAAAAAACAACTTTTGATCAGTTAAAAAGTTATTATTCAATATTTTTTTGGTACAAAGCCCGTAGGCAAGATATATTTGGTTAAGCTGCATCATATATTCACCTCTACTTGAAATCTCCTAACGACCTAAATATACTCAAATTGCATGACAAATTATTCCGGCATATTGTCCTTTGAATGTAGTAAAAAAAAAACATAATGGTAATATCTTGAAATAGCCCTTGTTCTAATTAAATTTGACAATTTGACGCCTTGTAGGTACAGATCACAACCGTTTACCGCACAAGGAATAGAATTTCCAGCACGAGAAACTTTCTGTGAATTTCGTTTTAAAATTTAGGTAGATAGTTCCCATCAAGTTGACCATAGTTGTTACTTTACTTTTTAGTCAAGCCAATATTTTAGGCGTGATTTAGTATCGTTCTAGCCTAACTTGACTAATTATACGCTCTAGTTTTCTAATCCATCAATGGATAAGGAGCCTTTAGGTGTACAGTTGAGACCTTAGTCAAGCATTTGTTCGGTATCCTTTGCGTATCTTGCTTTAATTACCCTGCGGTGAATTTTAGTTTAATGAATAAATTTCGAATAATGTTCCAATACATCAAATTTGTTTTGAATGATTAGTACTTATTAAAATAGGATAAACTAATTTTGTTAAAATTTATATTTAGAGTTTGGTCAGTGTGATATCAATAGCATGTGTCACCGGTTTTAAAAGCTTATTAGATAGACTTCAAATGATAAATTACTATTTAAATAAGTGGTAATTACCACCGGTCTTAATTATTGAGATTTTTGTATGTAAATCCATCACTAGTAAAATATATCAGTTTGAATGGTTTTGATTTATCATTTAAAGTTTGTTTTATATGTTTTGAAATCAGTGACGCTATGTTGAAACATCACGATTGCATAGTAGTCGGACTCTTATATATATAAATAAATATTTTTTGTGAAAATAGAAATAAGTTTTACAGATAATTAGTAATTCTTTCTTATCTTCTCTTTTAATAGAATGATTAAAAAATTTACTTTCTCAAAATTAAGTTAAAAGCATTGCTCACATATTTTTAATTCTAAGTGGAAATTAGGACTGCGGGAGTCGGGACCCTTCCCCTCTAGAGTGGATTCAAATCTGCTTTATTTTTTTTAAGAAAAGGATCACTTTTTTATTCCTCCATTTGAATCATTCAAAATCCATCGTACAGTTTTAATTACATCTAATTTATTTTAATAGTTTAAGAAGGTGCTCCTTTTCCAGATTTGGATCCCTCCAAAGTGAACTCAATAGTCGTGGAATTAGCTACAGTCGCTCAATCGGCGGTCAACGCTCATCTCTAAAAAATGAAGACAAAGGTTAGAAAATTCAAAGAAAAAGTTTACCGAAGATCAAAAGTCTTATTTTCCGCTCTTTATCACAAGCCTATTCCTTTCATATTTTCCTTTTAGTTATGACAAAATGTGTTCTCATAATTATTTGGTATTATTTGTAATATTAAAGCTGTTTCAAACTTTGCGTCGGAAAGTAACATATTTTAAAAGTAGTCATTCAAAAGAAGACTATAAAATAATTTTGTATTTGTATTTAGTTAATTTTAAACAAGTAAACTTATTTTTTTTGTTAGAAATATGTATAATGAGAAACAATATAATTCGCTGCAATAGTTCATACAAAAGTATTGTATTTCACATAATTATACCACATCTTAGATATATTATTAATCAAACACAAACAACTCTTTTACTTGTTATCAAATCCGGTTATTAAGAATCAGTGTTTGATACAACATCTCTGGACGTAAAAAGCCGATTTTTTTTATTAATATTAATTTTTTTTAAAAAAATATATATTCAAATCCTGATTGTATTTCAAAAATTATCCAAATCGGTTATCCAATAACCGGATTTGGGACAAATTTCCGGTCAACAGTTGCCCGGATTCAAAAACAACAAATCCGGTTAATGGTTAACTGGATTTGTGTTTTTTTTTTTTTTAAAACAGAAATTTTTTATTTTTTTGTATTAAAATATTAGAAATGTTGAATATATTTATTTGAAAATAGATGGAATACAATATAATTTTATTTATTAGAAAAACTGCAACAAATAACCCGGATCAATATTTTTCAGGCCGGATTTTTCGCGGCTGTAAGAAAAATTAATATATTTCTTTATGTGCTATTGGAAAAAAAAAATAATTAGATTTTGAGTTATTGATCCCGGTTCAAAAGTCACTTCTAGATAATCCATAAAATATTGTGATCTTTCTAGTACATTTAATTTATAAAAAGTTGTATCTATTTTGAGAATTCTTTTTGAAAAACAATCATTAAATAAATTAAAGTTTTTGATTTTTTTTTCTAAAATAGATACAACTTTTTTATAAATTAAATGTACTAGAAGGATCACAATTTTTTCTGGATTATCTAGAAATGACTTTTGAACCGGGATCAATAACTCAAAATCTAATTATTTTTATTTTTTTCCAATAGCACATAAAGAAATATATTAATTTTTCTTACAACTGTGAAAAATCCGGCCTGAAAAATATTGATCCGGGATATTTGTTGCAGTCTTTCTAATAAATCAAATTATATTGTATTCCATCTATTTTTAAAGAAATATATTCAATATTTATAATATTTCAATACAAAAAATAAATAAATAATTTCTGTTTTAAAAAAAAAAAGCAAAATGCACAAATCCGGTTAACCATTAACCGGATTTGTTGTTTTTGAGTCCGGGTAACTGTTGACTGAAGATTGGATAACCGGTTTGGGTAGTTTTTGAAATACAATTGGAATTTGGATATTTTTTAAAATTTTATTTATTTTTTGGATATTAATAAAAAATCGGCGTAAAAAGCATTGAGTTTACAATTCAAATAGAGAGTCGATATTAAATAAAATTTAAAATATCGTATCACCTGAGATAATATTTTTATTTGAATCTGGACCGTCCGCTCAAAATTTGTACGACTATATCTCTATCCTATTATTAAGCACGTTGGGTGTTCGATCCGCTAATGGTTATGATTGAAAGATGAAATCTCCATTCTATTATTAAGTATGTTGGGTGTCCGATCTGCTAACAGTTATGATTGAAAGATGAAATTTTGAATTTAGTCTCAACCCTTCAATCCCATAGTCTGTCTTATTTTGATTAAATGCATCTGAATAATGTGTAGAAGTCTAAATTTAGCTAAAAACATACTCGCCACACGTACTGCCTCACGATGCATTACAATTAAAATTAAATATATTCAGAAATTTAGCGATAGAATTCTTTGTTTCCTATTTATTTCTTTCCTTATTTCTCCCTCTTCAATTGAACTGATTTCACCTTCCATTTCTATAAGACGGATCACAATAGAAATCAATTTTTTCCTCACTTCCTTATTTCTCTTGCTTTGTTTTTATGAATATTATTGTAAGTAATCTAGAATATATATATATATCAATTTTATTTCTATACTTATCTATACTATCTATATCTATCACAATAGAAATCAATTGAAAATCATAAATTTATCAAGTTAAATTAACAATTTATTTTATTATCCTTTTATTCTTTTAGATATTATAAAATATCATGATCCGCCTTCATTTATCAAGGTAAATTGAAAATCATAAAATATAACAACCCAACCCGCCTTTAGATATTATAAAAGAATATGTCAGTTATTTTATTATCCTTTTATTCCTTTATTCTTTAGATTTGATTAATTTTATTTTATTTATCAAATCTTGCAAGTGTGTTTTTGTTGCTCAAGAGAAAAATAAAACCTCATGAGTATAACTGCATATAAGTCAATTCAAGTAAGCTTTTAGTTGAGCTCATAACTAGACTAATCCAGATCTAACTATTAATTGATATCACATTGACTCGGCAAATAACCTTGTTAATTATTTTCTGTGATTACATTGGAAGTTGTATCAAGGTAAATTAACAATCCTTGATGAACATAATTTCAGATAAATTTCTTATTCTTAGTACTATCTATCTTTTAATTTCTTTTTTAGTTGGTTTAATTTTGAACCTCTCTGTATGAATGAAACTTTTAATATAATATTTTTATTAATTATACCATCTCATCTAAGCTGTACACATACTATTATACAATCTCCCTTTGCTCTGTCCTGAGCAAGTCAACTTTGAAAATTATTATGATTTTTCCAAACAGAAAAATACTAATAAATATGCCTTTTATTTATATTAATGCCCAGGTAACTTGATGCTAAGTTCTTCCCTGATGAAACACGTGCAAAAGATAACATCAATGAAAATCCAGTCAAAGCACTTCCTACTTAATGCATGAAAGGTGCCAGGAAGCACAAACAATGGGAGACTGCAATGCAATTCATTCCTCGGTAGTTTAATTAGGATCTTAGTTGCAATTTATTTAGTTTTTACATTGCTTTTCCTGTACTTTCATTTTCATTCAATTTCTAGAACATCACCATATTTGCTGGTAAGGGAGAAAGTCATGAATAAAAATCTTGCCTTTTCCTATTTATCAGGTTGCAAAAGACGGGTTGATAGGTACTTTTTTTTGTTATAAATTAGAAGTCATGGATATTTTAAAGTAGTTGTTACTTGTATGTTTTTTTTTTAGAATTTTTTATTTTTTGGCAATGTAATAGTTAGATAGTTGAGATTAATATGTTTTCTTTTTTCTCTTTTAGTTTATTTTTTTAATGAAAATATGTCATTTTTTATGATTTATTTTCTCTTATAATATGTTTCGTTGCAACGTATGAGCATAATGTTAGTAAAACAATTATGTGTGTTCCACACCAGATTAGGTCGAATTCCAATCGGACGGTCATAATCCAATAGAAATGTTTTGTTACTTCAGAGGATATGAATTCCGCCAGGTGAATAGGTGATGTCTCAGAAAACCAAAATAAAAGAAAAAGAGAAACGGGGATGACAAAAACACCGTCCCATTTAATGACGCAAAACAAAATCGGACCGTCCGATTAAAATTGCGACTCTTCAATCAAAATTTAATACATCCGGGTCACACAATGATGCATGCGGATACGGATCCAACTACCTGTTGCCTACGAATATTGGTCCCAAAAGCGGATGCACAAGCATACATGAACCAGGTGTACTACAATCATTTTAGTAACCATGGACCCTGAAACCCATGTAATATGCGTATAAATTTTTTGATTCAATTATAAATGTATCTTCTTGTATTTCAAATTTAGGCTTATATTAATAAAGCAATTTCATTGGATTTTCATTTTTCAAGGATGTGGTTGTAGAAAGACCGGGTCTAGCTATGATTTTAGTAGCGAGTGAGAGCATCTCTTTAACAAATGGTAGAGACGGAGACCACCAACCATCCAACTCTTAACCAGAAACCCGTACACCCCTAATTTCTGCATTTAATAAACTCTTCCTTTGCTTTGACCTTTGCCCCCCTTGCAAGAAATGTTAATGCACCTCTCCTACGCGTTAATGCACGAGTTATGAGTACTTTTTATGTTGTTTGATAGTTTAATTGCAAGTCATAAGGAGAAAATGTATCAATGATTAAACCTGAATTTTTATTAATACCCTTCAACAAAAAATAAAAACCCTCTAATTTTGAAAAATTCAAAAAAATACTCAGGCCGCAATAACAATTGATGGTCTTATTCTTGGAGGCCTCCATTTGTTGTTGCGGTTTAAAAAATAAAGCTGTTAATTGTCATTGCGCCCCCCCTCTTTAATGGAATTGCATTATTTGTTTGCTTACATAGTTTAGTTATTGTATTTGATTGTTATTTTGTTTTAAATATTACTTATTGGATATGTCGTTTATTTTTAAAATGTTGTTTGTTTGTTGGATCAAAATTCTGAATATGTCATTTATTTGTAAAATATTGTTCATTTGAAATATCGTTTGCATACAAAAAATAATGATATAATCAACAAAATAAATAAATAACAAAGCAATAAAATAAATAACCAGTCTGTCTAGATAAAACAAAAACATTTAATGTCCGATAAAAATAAATAAGTCATAGTATCAGACAATAAACCTAACAAATTAGAAATCAAAACCTACGGGTCCAGACTAAATACTATCATTGGCTTCTTCTTCCTGAACCCCCTACTCTGCCTGGATAGTGGCATTGTCAGTATTTGTGTCACCGTATTCCTCATCAACATCCTCCTCATGAACTTGCTCGTCATGAACCTCCTCAATCTCGTATGTCTGTTGGACTCTAGGACCAAAAATTGTAGTCTTTCTAGACTCACTATGAGTGAATAAATACGCATGCCTCACAATCGAGTCATCAAGCAAAGGGTATGCGACAGGAGATATGTGCTCTAATGTGTGGAAGCTCTAGGAAACTTTAGAATGGGCTCTGTTAGAGCATAGCCCGATTGATAGGCATGAGGTACAGTTTGAGTCGGAATGTAACCTCGAGAATATAGTCCATCTCTCTCGATGTCAAAATCTATCGAGATGTTGTAATATCACGACTCCTCCTCACCATGTAGTAATTTATAAATTAGTTAATCAAAAAATTTGAAAAAAAATCACAATTAGACATTTAAATTATATTATACCTCGACATCCTGAGTAGGTAGGACCGGGTCTGCGGCTCGGTGTAATGCCTTTGTACCTCGGCCGAATGCCTGACCAATGGTAGTA
Source organism: Carex pumila (assembly GCA_033356055.1). NCBI lineage: Eukaryota > Viridiplantae > Streptophyta > Magnoliopsida > Poales > Cyperaceae > Carex > Carex pumila. The sequence continues at coordinate 40,749 of JARJHM010000096.1, forward strand.
GCGTCCCGGACACTCTGAAACAAAGCCTCGTCGACAGCGTACCATACATAGCTAGATATTAGACTCGTCATGTATGTCATCAATCTGATCACACAAGCCAACTCTAGTGCATATGAGTAAAGAGTCGAGGCATTCCGCAAGTACATTATGTTTCAGAATGGCTTTTCAAGCCTCTTCTAACCCGTCATTATTGCCATCGTTGCCGCTATGATGCAACTCTTCACCTGCCTGCAAAAAAAAATTATATAAATACTGTACAAATTTGAATATTGTAAGTTTCTAATTAGAAATATAAACATAAACATACAACGGATGCGATCGGTGCACTTATGGGGATAAGATCATGGATCCATTATCTCCAATCTCTTGGTCTCGGTACCCGCTCATTAGGGTTATCGATGATACACTCCTCTAGAAATATAGTGTAAGCGCCGTTATTCTGATACCATTCTCTGTTAATTCTGTGTGCATTAAAAATGTCAGATATTACAATCTGAAAACTTTAGTGAAGAATTAAGTTAATAAAATAATTCTTACATGTGCGCGACATCCATGGAATGGTCGGGCTCAGTAGGGCTGCACAAAAAGTTCGTGGTTTTGCAATTCGATTTGAGTTTGATTCAAAAAAAGTTCACAATTAATGCATAAACTACTGGTATATTAGGGTTGCCAAAAAAAATTGTAATTCGTAATTTGTTTGACTTTGATTCGAAAAATTTGTAGTTCGTAATTAATTCAATTCGAAAAATTTGTAGTTCATTCTGAAACAAATCAAACCAGTTCGGTTTGAATCTTATTCAAATTCAAACTCAAACTAGAGTAATTTAGATTCGGTTTGATTTGTTTGCAACCCTAGGCGCAGCTATAAGGGGTCAGTATGTAATGCAAGCAACACGCAATCATGATGCTTCTCTCTCCAATCCTTGTCTCTGTCTGTGTCCCCTGGATGATGAAGCTCTCGCCACCGAGGGATCTGCCTCTGCTGCTCTTCAAATAGGAGAGTAGGACTCTGTTATTCTAAATCAGACTGTTGAATTTTTTTATGCATAGATCTCAACACAGATGAACGGTTCGGTTTAGAATAACAGAGTCATGCTCTCCTATTTGGAGAGCAGCAGAGTTGGTTCCCGCCACTGAGCCTCGCTGATCGGTGCAAGGAGTGGGGATTGTTGACGCATCCCAAACTGTCTCGTGACTCGTCCAGAATAATAATGTTCACAACCTGTATATTACATCAAATTAAATTACACTACAATACTAATATTAAATTAAATTAAATTAAATTAAATTAAACTAAACAATATACTATAAATTTAATTTAATTTTGGTATTGTTCTAATTAAATTTTGGTCCTAAATAATTTTGTTTTGGTACAATAAATCTAATTACATTTTGGTAATGGTCTAGTTTAAGTTTGGTACTAATCCAGTTAATTTTGATACTATTTAAATTAATTGTGGTCTTAAACAATAAACTGTGAGATTTAAACCTTAATCGTAAACTCTAAACCTAATTACTAAACCAATCTAAATTACTACAAAATAAAAAAATTGAAACAAAAAAAACAAGAGAAAACTTACATACTGAGCTCGAAGGGATTTGAAAGTGACCTGAAATAATGAAAATTCTTACCCAAAAATCCCTATATATAGCACAGGGGCCGCAATGACAAATGACAGCTTCCAAGAATAGAGGTTGCTAATTGTCATTGCGGTCCGAATATTTTTCGAATTTCCCAGAAAAAAAATAATTTTTTGTTTATTTTTTTGGGGGGGAAGGATATTAATAAAAATTTCGGTATAAAATGTTTTATCTTACAATGAATCTAACTAAAACTTTAAAATAATAACTTGAAAACGTGTGATGTGAATATTTTATGGAAATAACTGTTAGGATTTTAATGTATTATATCAATTTATTGGTGTTATTTATTTTTGAGTTTAGAATCAACAACCATATAAATTATTTAACGGTTATTACTGAACTTCGATCAATAATGAAAATATATTTTTAAAGATAATTATCGATCCGTCTATATAATTAAAATATTAAACATAACATTTACTCTAATTTTGAAATAAATGCTTCCGACCTTCACTCTTTAAGAAAACTAATAAAACTTCAAATACCTGTTTAATATTTCGGACATATATTTATAATTTAGTTTAATTATTGTTGTTGTTATAAAAAAATAATTATTAATTCATCATTGTTTTCAAGTATTAATTAATATTATTATCATCATTATAATAATTATTATTGTTATTGCTGTTGTTGATCCTGTGATCATTATTTTTTGTCATTGTTGACATTATATCATTATTATTATCTCCACTTTCCTCAATCAGCCGAAAATATTTTATGGTGGCAAACTTTACATCACAAATTATGTTTGTATAACTTTATGCTCCAATCCAAACATATATAGTGTGTATGTTTATATTGTACATAAAAATTAGCCCTTGGGCCGCTTATTTTAAGAATTAAACTTGTAGCTTACGATTTGATGTAGGGAACTAATATATTATGCTTATTTTCATCAAAACTATACTGACACATTCAACTCATTTATGGTTAATAGGACTATTTTCAGACTTTGTCCAAAAAAAAAATTATTAAAGAAAATTTGAATTTAAAAATGAGACAAGTTATATATATTTTTCAAAATTCTAAATCTCTATAAATCACTAGTGGAAAATATAGAATCAGGATCGGTTATACATGTATAGTAGTATCGAAATATAATCAATCCTGATGATGGTAGTACTGATACTATCAGAATCGGAAGGCGATACCGATACTATCCTGATGAAGAAGTTCCATTTAGGCAAATCAAACACTTGTTCAAATATTGAGGGAATAATAACAGTGGTGCAAGTAATGCGACATGACTAAAATTCTTAAGATTCAATTATTCTGTATTGAGGGAAACACTTGCACCACTGTTAAAAAAATTTCCCTCAATATTTGAACGAGTGCAAATAGTGAGTTTTCAAGTCACAGACTTTCTGAAAATCAATTCTCCGTGCAATCATAACTTTAAATAATTTTTATAAATTAACATGCATAACTAAATGTTGAATAAAACTTTTAATACAACATTTAAAATAGAAAACTCAAGTCTCTCTCATGTAGGGGTGTCAATGACACCCAACTCGTATTGTATTTGATAAGATGAGTATGAATAATTTTTTTTTTCGTTAACTTAATGAATATGGATATGAGTAAAGTTTTTTTTTTTATATAAATAGATATGGATACGGATAAAGATTATCATGTACCCATTAGATAACGGGTAATTATAAGAAATAAATGATATATAGATATATTAATATTATATTCAATTTATTTATTTTCCTATTTTCCATATTACTTTGTCAATACTGGAGATGTATCAAAACTAATTTGTGTCCTTATTTTCTTTCTTATTCATAGTTGATGCCTTTTTTTTCAATTCTAAAGATAGAAATATTATACTTTACAATCTGACTCACATTTCAATCATCTTCATCTTTCCTCTTTAACTATTTTTTTAGGGTGTGTTTGGATCACCCAAGAATAGAGTTATTCTTGGGTTAGTTCCACTATTCTCAAATCTTAGTGGTCCAAACACAAATTTGCAAATTGAATTAGCTCAAAAGTAGCTCTATTCTACTAATCCAAAGAAATGGTGGGTTAGCAAGAATAGCTCTAGTGGGGTTAGTCATATTAATAAAATATTTGATTCATCTCAATTAAAGTATGTTTAAATATTAAATTAGTACTAAATATAATATAATATAATATTAGACTAGTATTAAATAAAATATTTGTGTAAATATTAAATGTAATATAATATCAATTTAAAATGTAGATTAGTATTAAATAAATATAATATTAAATTAGATTAATATTAAATAAAATGTTAGATTAAATATTATATTGTAGTCATTTAAATAATAAATATAATGTAATATTAGTTTAAATATTATATTAATATTAAATAAATATAATACCAGATTAGATTAGTATTAAATAAAATATTAAATGTAATACAATATTAGTTTCATTGTTAAATGTAATATAATATTAATTTAAATATTAGATTAGTATTAAATAACTATAATATTAAATTAGATTAATATTAAATAAAATATTTATTTAAATATTATATTAGTATTAAATAAATATAATATAATATTTTTTTGAATATTAAATCAATATATTATAATATTTTTTAATATTAAATGTAATATAATATTACTTTAAATATTAGATTGGTATTAAACTAAATATTAAATTAAATATTAAATTAAAAATAAAATAATATTAGTTTAAATATTAATATAATATAATATAATATTAATTTAAATATTAAATTGAAGTATTATTGAAAAATATGATGCTTTATATAAATTTAACAAGTCATTATAAATATAAAAGTTAGTTGAAAAGATAAAAATAAATAAATTATTATTATATTACTTTCATTCATTGCTATTCCAAATATATAATTCAAACAACATTTCTACTAATCCGGAATAGTCAAATCTAGTGTTATTCTTGAATCCCTTGGTTTAGCATTATTCTCAACTACTAACTCAAAAATCACTATTGTTGCACTAATCTTTGGACGATCCAAATGTACCCTTAAATAGTATCTTGAATATTACAGTACAATATGATATTTTTGATTTATTCTTTTATACACAGTAAGTGTACTTTCCTTTCTTTAGGATTAGTTTTTAATTATTAGTAATTTAGTATTGACAATGTGTGTTTCATTATAATAGATGAAGTTTTTTTTTTTTAATCTAAAGTGAAATAAAATCAAGCCAAAGCAAAGAGATATAAATGTTGGGTACAATATGTACTGATGTTGTGATTTAAAGATTCCTTCTTCTTTTTTTTAATCCAAAAGTGGTTTGGAGTTAGTTGGATAACAAGATAATTTTAATTCTTTCTTGCAAATTAGTACAAATTTATTGGATATATTTTGCAAATTTACTTTCTGGATGTACAAATTTTAGCAGTATGACTATGTTGCATACTATGAAGTTCTATTAGTCTGCAAACATATTTTGTTTCAAAGCAACTATTATATATAATTAAGGTGGTATCATTGTTTTCTCGTATCAATAATGGTTCAACCTTTCTGCTTGTTGAAAACCGTATAGTTAGATCTAGTAGTGTCTATGCTGACGGGGATAGGTACATGTCTCTAATGGTGTCAGTATGTTATATTATCCAACTGAAAGAGTTACTCCATAGTAGTGCTACATTGATTCCTATTTGGTCATCACTCATCCATACTCACCATAAAACCGCAAGAAACAGCAAAACCATTTAAACAATGTATGACATGATGAGTTTAGTTGGTTTATTTGTAAATCTAATAAAATTATTATATTAGTATTTTCATTATTCATTCGCTACCGTTTCGTTACTCGTTTATCATATGGATAAGGTAGAGTAAGACAAATCCTTAACGAATATGGATGAGTATGGGTAAGATCAATTCTTAGGGTCTGTTTGGTGTCCTTCTTAGAAATATGAATAGGAATAAGAATAGGAATATGAACTTAAAATTATTGTTTATGTGGGAAAAAAAATTCAGTCTGACTGAATTTTTTTTCCACGTGAACAGTAACACACCAAATAGAACTTGAGTATGGATATGAAAATGATTCCAACCTCCACGTATCGTACCCATTGACACCAACTCTCATGATACCACACTCCTAAAATCAGTGTATAAATAACATTCCTTGTTGCTTAAAAAAATAAGAGTGAGTCTATGGTACTATGCATATTACGATTTGGCACCGTGCTACGGCTTTATATTCGAATTTTAAAATCCTAACGGTCGATCCGAACCGTTCATCTTGTTCTCCATATTAATATGTGTTTGGATACCAAATTTTACATTTTTTGAAATTTTTTTACTATTATTTTAGATTGATTGAAAATCACTGTTTTTGGATGGTCTAGAATTTTCAGATCAAGTGATTTTCTAAATATCTAAAAAAATAGTAAAATAATTTCAAAAAATGTCAAATCTAGTCTCCAAACACATATTAATACGGAGAACAAGATGAACAGTTTAGATCGATCGTTAGAATTTTAAAAACTCGAATATAAAGCCATAGCACGGTAACAACCCGTGATATGCATAGTACCATAGACTAACTCAAAAAATAATATATACATGGTATTAGAATGAAAAATAAATGCTACGTGGATAGTCTCCAAGGTCTACACATTATATGAGAGCTCATGTCCATCCAAAATATATACTCATCAAACAAACTATTAAATAATTTTTCAGTACTTTTGGAGCCCACTCTGACTCTAGCGCCAAACCTAGATTAGACCATCCAATCTCGCTTTCCATGCCGCTCTCGGGTAAAAGAACAGTGGTTTGCAACCAAACAAACCTCATGTAAAGAAAAAGATTCGGCCTTTTGCCACTTCTAAATTTTTACAATTCCACCCAAATCCCACTAATCGAAAACCCAAACACAAAACAAAATACTTCAAATACTTCCCCCTTCCCTTTCTCTTTTTAGTTCCTACTTGACCTTTACCACAAGCAATTAAGCACTCTTCACGCCTCCAATTCTTTATTCTCTCGCACTTCAGAATCTCTCTCTCTCTCTTTGTACCTCAGTGGAACATGACCACCTTTTTATGTGCTTATCCCTACCACGCAAGCTCTGACTCCAGTTCCGGTCATGGCTTTGCATAAAGGTGCTTTAATTGCGGATTTCATACAGAAACCTTTCTTTGGTTTCGATCCATGAGAAGGAAGCGGAGATGGGAAGGAAGAAGAGACATAAGCTCGTTTCCGCACTTGTTCTGGGTTTGCTTGCGATTTCCCTGGCGATCTATGAATTCAGAGGTTTGTTGGTTCTTTTCCAAACGGAGTGCTTGTTTTGATCCCAATTTGTTGAATTATAACAGATTTTCTGCTTGTTTACATCACTGTTCCTCAGAATTGGTAAAAAAAAAAACTTCGGTCGGTAAATTAGGTAGATTTTAACTAAGAGATCATGCACATGTTGTCAATTCTTCTTCACCCCTCCGTCAAAATCACACTTAAAGATCAAATTTGAGATAATTTTAAAAGAAAGTTGCAGCATTTTTATACCATAGTTACTTTTTGATGTCATCCCTCTTTAAAAGCAAGCAGCCAACCAAGAGCTTGAGTAAGACTTCTCTCCAGTTCACCATTAACTCGAGACCTCTTTTCCTCCAGTTATTTCTATTAATGGCTTCTGTTTTACTGACGGTTCTGCATCTCTACTTTTATTTTTACTAGGAGAATTGATGATGCCATCTGTTACTCCTTTGATTACTCGAGGAACATTGCTAACTCGAAGAGAATTACTGTCCCCCTCGGTTTCTCCACTACCTGGTAATTTTATATTTGTTACTTTTGGTTATATATGAATGGTTAAGATTCATTGACAATGGATTAATTTGACAATTCTGAAAACCGTAAAAAATAAGTTGTAATTTTGAAATCCGTCAATTAGATTACAATCTATACTTCATGCAACAATCCATTTAACAGCATTTTGTATAATATACCATATGACTTACAAATTGGCTCCTCAGGAGAAGGTCCTCATGAGCAATAACATAACAACTATTTAATCTTTATCCTCTTAAAGCAATTTTTTCCTAGATAATCTAAGACAATTTGGTTTAGTTAATTCTTATATCAGGAGAAGCTCCTCATGAGCCACCTGGCATGATGGAATTGGCTCCGACTGTACAAAGTGCAGCTCCACCAATTCAACCCATATCTCCAGCAGTGCAAAGTCCAGCACCAAGTATTACAAGTAGGAACAGTGCTGTTCGTTTTTTTTGCTTCTTTTTAAATTAGATATTTATTGTCATTATTTACTGTAGATAGGGGTCTTTCTTCATCATACCAGATAATGCCACCAGTATATAGCAGAGGTGCTCCAGACCAATCATCCACCATAAAGGGTTTGAACTTTGAACCATATACAGTAGGGCTAAAATGCCCCCCCTTGTTTTCGTGCCCCAATCATGCCTCACATCCTCATCTATGTTTTCAATATCCAAACAGTCGGTCCGAACCCTCAACATGATCTCTATATTAAAATGTGTTGGAGACCAAATTTTATATTTTTGGAAATTTTGTACTAATTTTTTAGATAGGTACAAACTCACTGTTTTTAAGAAGATTCTGGACCATCCAAAAACAGTGATTCTGTACTTATTTAAAAAATAGTAAATTTTTTCCAAAAAATATAAAAATTTGGTCTCTAAGCACATTTTAATATGGAGATCATGTTGAGCGGTTTGGATCGACTGTTTGAAATCCAAAAACGATGATAAGGATGTGAGGCATGATTGGGGCACGAAAACAATGTGGCATTTTAACCCCACTCTTATAGGGCTTACTGCTTGCCAGCCAGTAAATGACAATAGTAGATCTTTGTACAAGTTTTGATCGTTGTTACATAATTTATTATGATTATCTGAAATGCAGTTGCACCCCCACCTCTTGTGGTTCAATCGCCCAATGTTCCAACTGTTGCAGTACCATCTTCACCACGTAAGTGTCTCTCTCTCTCTCTCTCTTCCCCCCCTCCCCCTTCTTGTTTTGGGAAGTAGATAATTTCTCCATCTTGGTTTTAAATGGACAGCCAACACTCCTATTCCCACATCTTCTCCAGAGTCTTCCCCTCCATTGGTAAACGCACCTCCACTTGTTGCACCATCTCCCATGATCTCACATGTATTACCTCCTGGACAAAGTACACAACCAATAGGTAAGCTCCGGCCATCTCCTTCTGCGTTTCTTTTCCATTTTTCTTTTAACCTTTTATAATTGTTGCTGATTGGGTGGATTGTGGCTTGTGATGTACAGAACATGCATTTACACCCACTTCAGTTCCTTCTCCTCCTAATCATGAAAATCATTCGAATCATGACGTTGTAGCATCTCCACCTTCAAAGGAAAGATTGACCCATACAAACCAAAATTATTCACATGTTGCGCCATCTCCCATGGTTTCACAACATGTACAAAGCTCGCAACCAATAGGTAAAGCTCCTGTCAGTTTATTCTGAGTTTCTCCATTTTTTATTGAGATTTTATAATCATCTCCCATGGATGATGGACAGTGGCTGATGATTTACATAACACGATGGATAGATATAATCCATTCCATATTGGGCAAATGATTTACATAACACGATGGATAGATATAATCCATTCCATATTTACCATATTGCCCATCCTTGGAATATCTCTTTACCCTCATCTCCATATTGAAAGTAAAATCAAATTCAGCAGATATGGGGTTGTTCACTGTTCATACCGTTTGATGGGGTTAGAAGTACAATATTTGCAGCAATTAACCACTTTACTTAACCTGGCTTTTGTCTTACAATAAGAGTTGGGCATAAATTGCAAAAGCATGAAATGTTTTCTATTATTTGCAAGCACGGTAAACCACTGGTTATAATTTACATTAACCATATGATCATGTGCAAAATTGATTTTTTTTTTTGTACTAGTTATGTAAGCAATATGATATTTTACATTTTGCTTGACAATGAAAAACTATATTTTGTTGTTCCAGTTGCTTCACCTCCAAGGATTCCGGCTCGTTTATCCCCTTCGAGTACCAAAGGTACTGTTATTGTCAATGTCTCTCTTTTATGTATCTCTTCAGAATAAATAAATTGCAGAGAAATAGAGTTCTGGTACATTTTACAATATTTTATATATCAGGCCATGCCATTTCTCCAACAGGAACGAGCACTCCTAATACTCCAGTTGCACCAAGTCCATTGGAAACCCCTACTCGCTTGTCACATAGTAATAGTTCGTGGGGCAGAGGTATGTCTTTTTGGTTATATACTCAAGTGCTAAATTTTAACGGGTATTTAGTTAAGCCGGTAGCAATCATGAGAATATGTATTAATGAAATGGTGTTTTAAACATTTGGTAATTGCCATGACGTTTTCTTCTGCTGCTTATCTGTGGATAATGTTATAAAACTTTTGGAGCATGTGTTCTTTTTTCCCTTTTAATGCAATGGGATTATTTATTTTTCTTTCCCTTTCGTAATTTCTACAGTTGCAGCACCTCCAATCTTGAATGGCATGAAAAGTCATGCATTACCGCCTAATGATTCACATGATAATAGTATGTTTTCATAATAAAATTCAGCAGAACTTTTAAATCAAAGCTGGAATGGGGCTGAAAACTGCATTCATATTTTGGGTACTCAAGCAATCAGTACTCGAAAAGTGAACATAGTTCAAAAAGCAAATTACCCAGTGCAAGGGTTAATTTAATTAATAAAGTGAACTAATTCAGCTCAAAATTATGTTCACCTTTTGGACTTTGCAGTTAAAACTCGTATTTTAATTAATATGTGTACCTGTTGAGTAGCAATTCTGTGTTAAAGTGGTGATAATGGTAAATAGCTCTGATTCATGGTGGTAAAATAATTGATTACTGGCCACATTTAGGAAATGCAACTTCTCCAGTATCAATTTCTCCAATCCATCATAGAGAAAGAGCACAAGGCCCGGTTTTGGCACCACCAAAGATAGTCTCAAGACATTTCTCTCATCGTAACAATTCACATGAAGGTTATATCTCTTATATCAATTTACCTTCAAGGTGAATATGAAATTACTCAATCACAAAGTAAACCTCCTTTCTTTTATTCTTTTTGGCGCAGCTAATGGACCATTAATAAGCCCTACACCCATAGGGAAGAATGCGACACACACTTTACACAAGCCTCAAACATCACATGTCGTGTCACCTACAAGAAGTGCACTTCCCGTAAGTGCATCCTCGCCAGCACCTGCAGTTCCATTTCATCAAAGGCAAGGGGAATCATCATCATCTCTAGGTTAGATGGTTTTAATGATGCCAGATGCAGTGTAAATTCAACTTCTTTTCCTGTAATTAATATATAGAATTGCATCTCTCCAGCTCCTTCTGCTCCACCGGTACCACCTAAGAATCAGCAGCACAAGCACCATGCTCTACATGTACCTACACCTAGTACGTGTACTTGTTTTGAAGTAACTTGCACATTGTGCAAATCAAAATATTCCCCTGTGAAAATAAAGCTAATAATACAATACTCGTCAATTCTGTGATATTTTACAGTGCCTTCAGTTTCACCTTCTCCAGCTCATTCAACAAATGGAGAAGAGGAAGCCCCCTCTCCCTCCTCCGCCACCTCTCCCATCTCCTCACAGGGTTTCCCATACATGCATCATAGGCATAGAGGTTGTTATTCTTTTATTTTGTTTATTGCTTCCTTTTACTTCATTGTACTTTTCATAATGAAAATATTTTTTCTTTGTAGGAGCTTCTCATGCTCCCGCTCTTGCCCCCATAACACTTCCCAAAACTACACGTGCCTTGCCCCCCCCTCCACCCAATAAATGTATGTATGTTTTACATTTTTATTGAGAAAATTGTAAAACTGTTGTAAAGAATTGCAAAACAACCAGTGTGCATACAATACAACCTCTATATCTCCTTTGTCAACAAATGTGTTGAAATTCCAAGATGCATAGCATGATAGTCCAGCAAAGATACAATAAAGGAATTATTGTTTAAAAGGGCTGCTGCTTCATGTACTATTTGGCATAAGCAACTGCCTAATACATTAATAGGTCTATCTATCTATATATAGAGTACGTCTTGCGTCCAAACATTTGGATAGAGGTCTCCAAACAAGTCATTTTTGCGATTTCAGTGTCCAAATAGTTGGTCTGAAGCGCTCAACATGTTTTCCATATTAAAACGTGCTTGGAAACTAAATTTTACATTTTTTGGAAATTTTTTGCTATTTTTTTAGATTTTTTGAAATTAACTGTTTTGATGAATTTTTTTTATTTTATTACCATATCAAAACAGTGATTATAAAAAAATTCCAAAAAAAGGAATATTACTATTTTAAAAAACTAGTAATATATATTTTTGAGAGTTTATTGCAAATCGAATCCAACATTCTAGAATGTCTTATGCAAAACTAAGCAACTGATATTTCTCGTATTGAAATTAGCACCTAACATTCTTTGGATATTTGGATTTAAAATTGAATTTATGTTAATGAAACAGTTACTAAACTTCCCTGACCTTTATATCTTGAATCAACCAAATTGCGGTTCAAAATATTACACACAAACTCCGAGGCTGACAGACAACCCTCTTTTTCTAGAAATAGAACCAAAATTGTCAACATTGAACACAGGCATGAGACTAATCATAGGTTGGATGCTATTTGCTAATGGCTCAAATTTGTTAGTTGCCAGGTTGCAAATCTTAGAAATACCAGGTGGTGTATGCAAACATAGTAAAAAATTCTGGGTGAATTTGCAAAAGGACATATCATCTTACTTTAATATTAACAACTGTATGCTTGGTACTCAGATTGCACTCCATTGTCATGCTCGGATCCATACACAAACAGCCCACCGGGTTCGCCATGCATGTGTGTTGTCCCAATAAAAGTGGGCCTACGCCTGTCAGTCTCTCTCTACAAATTCTTTAATCTGGTCTCTGACCTGGCACAAGAGATTGCCTCAGGTGTAAAAATGAAACAAAGCCAGGTTCGCGTCATGGGTGCCAACGCAGCAACTGAGGACCCTGACAAGACAGTTGTGCTTGTAGACCTTGTGCCTCTAGGTGAAAAGTTCGACAATATTACAGCTCTTTTGGTATTTGACAAATTCTGGCACAAGGAGGTGTATATCAATCCATTGAACTTTGGGGATTATGTTGTGTTATATGTAATCTATCCAGGTTAGATATGGATATCTTTTTTCTCATTTTATGTTGTACTGAGTTTCTTATGGGTTTGTTGTGGTAGATGCACAAAAATCAGACCATCGAAAGGCTAAATTGCAATTGTAACTTGTTAAGTTTTAAAATGAGTAAATGATGCAAACGACTTCAAAACTTTATATTTGGTTTTAGGGATGCTAAGAAGTTGCTAATTACTTTTAGAATGACCTAAGATACACTATGTACCTCGATTCCTTGAAAACTATCAAAGTAGTTAATAGGGTAGAAATTGATAGTCTCTCTTTTAAGAAAGTTTAGTAGGTCCTTGTGTCTAGAGAGGAGCAATATATCATATTTAGTGGGTTGGCAAAAGCAACATTTAGAAAATTCAAGACATATTGCCAGTTGCCCCTGAAATAAGTGCATATGTTTCGCCATGTGACAGTATTAGTATACCCTGATTAATATGATGAGAGTACAAATATAACTTTACCTTAAATTTTCAAACCAGTATGGTGCAGAGCTATTTCCACTCTACAATATTTTAATTCAAAACTTATTTTCAGGATTGCCTCCATCACCTCCAGCTGCACCTGATGGTGGCATGGGAATTGGTAATAAGGGGAATCCAGCGCATCCTCTGGCAGCTGACATCAGCAAACAAAGAGCGAAACAGAAAGCAGGCATCATAGCTATCATAGTTCTTTCATCGGTTTTTGCCTTAATTTTATTTTCTGGGGCTGCTTGGTGTTTAATATTCAAGCTCAGATATGGGTCCCACCCACCAGGTCACACACCTTCTTCGCTCACCAAGGCTTCAGGTACTATCACTTTAATAAGCATTTTAGTGCCCAATTCTTACTGTGTGCTTATTACAGCCCTAAATTTTTTGCTTAGTTATTGTGTGCCATTATGGTCTGAACTACCTTAAAAAAAGAAAAATAAATGTCCAATGCTTTAGAGACTTCTTGAGCTCAATCTTCCATCTTTAGTGGAGTTCCAGAGTTGGCCTTTGAGCATCTTCGTGAAATGAAATATAAAGCAAAATAGTATTTATACAGCTCTTCATTTAAATCAGAATTATATTGTTAGTGGTCAAGTACAGTTGCTTTCGGGCTTCAAGGTTAACAGTTACCCCAAAATTTGTAGGTACAGGGGCTCCTTTCTTGACTAGCCAACCCAGTTCCATCACGGCCTCATTCAACTCTAATATGGTGACATACAAGGGAACCGCAAGAACCTTCACCTTGTTTGAAATGGAGAGAGCAACAAATGGGTTTGATGAATCAAGGTTGATAGGAGAAGGGGGTTTTGGGCGGGTTTATGAAGGCATATTAGAGGATGGGAAGCGGGTGGCAGTTAAGGTGCTGAAGCGGGACGACCAGCAGGGGAGCCGGGAATTCATGGCTGAGGTGGAGATGCTTAGCCGCCTCCACCACCGTAATTTAATTTGCCTCATCGGGATTTGCACCCAGGAACACTTTAGGAGTTTGGTCTATGAGCTTGTTCCCAATGGAAGTGTTGAGTCTCACTTGTATGGTATGTGAAATACTGAAATTTAATTTAGAAAAATCTCCTGCCAAAATATTCTTGAAATAATCCTTTTAGCATAATTGAACAAATAAAAACACCTCCTGACTTTTTTTTTTTCCATCTTAGAGAGTTGATAGTGAATGAACTCATTATGTTGTTGACTTGTAGGAAATATCTGGATTTCCATTTAGGTTGAGTGTAACCAACAAGTCATCTAAATTTTGATATAAAAAATTAATGTTAGTAATGTTTGTTGTTAATACTTTAACAAGCTGAGGATAAATATGTCATTTTTTGGAGCTAGCTGAGGATTTCAGGTTAAATTTTTAGGAGGGTAAATAAGTCATTTTAATTTCTAATCACTCATGTTGAAATGATAGAAAACTATTTCAGTCTTTTTTGTAATTTTATCTAGAAAAAAGAAGAGATTTTCCATTATACCGGATAGAAGACATATCCTTTTGAATGTTTTTCTACGTATCTCCTACATGCATCTTAGAAACTGTAGACCCATGTAGTTGACATGTTTATGTGGCATTTGAGCAGGACCCGACAAGGAGACGGGCCCACTAGACTGGGATGCTCGGTTGAAAATAGCTCTTGGGGCTGCAAGGGGTTTGGCATACCTCCATGAGGACTCTTCCCCACGCGTCATACATCGTGATTTCAAGTCGAGCAATATTTTATTGGAGCACGACTTCACCCCTAAAGTCTCTGATTTCGGCCTCGCCAGAGCTGCTTTGGGCGAAGACAACGACCATATCTCAACTCGTGTCGTGGGCACTTTTGGGTATTTTTCATTTTTCATTTCTGGATTTTTTATGTTGTTTTTTAGTACTTTCTGCATAGGTTTTCCCTTTGAAAAAAGTAAAAATTTCTTGCTTGTAATATTGAACTTTTCTAACACTCACCATGAAAACTTTTTTTGGGTCAGCAAAATCATATTGGTGTGAGGGAAATGTTTATATCTTTAGGTCTTAAGAGAATACCATCCTCCTAGTTAATCCTTTCCTTCTCAACTAGACCATTTATAGAATTTTTTGTGAGCATCGTTTACAGACAACTGTGTTAATAATATGAGAATAATAACTGTTTGCAGCTCTGTTAAAACATCAGGTGTAATTTGTAAGCCCAAGAAAAATATCTTCATTGTACATAAAAATACACCAATGGTCCTCTTTTCTTTGCAGATATGTTGCTCCGGAATACGCAATGACAGGGCACCTCCTTGTAAAAAGTGATGTATATAGCTATGGCGTGGTTCTTCTGGAGCTCCTTACTGGCCGAAAACCGGTAGATATGTTTCGACCCGCTGGCCAAGAAAACCTTGTCACATGGGCCCGCCCTTTACTGACCAACCAAGAAGACCTGGAGAGCATAGCTGACCCATCCCTCGGTACTGTACCCTTTGATAGCCTAGCAAAAGTGGCAGCAATTGCATCAATGTGCGTGCAACCCGAGGTCGATCAGAGGCCATTCATGGGTGAGGTGGTGCAAGCATTGAAGTTGGTGTGCAATGAGGGGAATGAATATAGCAAAGCGGCATCAGAGACTGATACATCAGAGAATCCCACCAGTACTAATCTGGATATGGGTGTCTTTGGTGCTGCATCATCATCACCGAGGTTTGAACGAGATGGGTCGGGTTCATTTAGGGTTTATTTGGGCTCGGGCCCGTTAAAAACAGGCCATGAGGTGAGGGTTTGGGAGAGAGGGAGCTCGAGTGAGCATGGGGTTGCATCGAGATTTGGGATGGATTTGGAGGGGGGCAAAGTATAGTTGTAGATAAACGTCTTGATTTTCATTCAAGTTTTGATTCTTTTCTTTTTAGACAAGTTGTAAAAGACTACTTTTTAGTTGAATAAAAGCTGATTTTGTTCTTTCTTACTTTCTACTACCCGTTTTGAGCGATTTTCGCTTGATTTTTGATTCCTCTAGATACTTTTTATGGGCTATCGAACGTGTAATCCTAGAAATCATTTTTGCACTTTTTATTCTGCACCCGCACCCAAAAATGTCTAAATTTGACGTGTTGTTTTATCCTTATTTGCATCATTTATATTAGTATCATAGTTTCATCACCCTTTTTTTTTTTTTTTCTGAATGTCAAAATAAATGTTTTCAAGTTAAATGTTTTGAAATATAAGTAAATTTTTTTTAAAGATTTTTTAAAAAATATCAACAATTTTATCATCTATTATGAATACTTACAAAAAAAGTACAAATACAATTGAGAAGCAGCTCAAAAGTATCGATAACAAATGTAATTATCAGTTTATCTTCTTTGCATAGTAACTGTAAACTGTCTAAGAAAGTTTGCACAGCGTGTTATTTAATGTTGTTAACTTGTTCTTGTTGTACGCAACAACTCAACAAGTGGGCAATTTATAGTTCTTCCTCCTTTTGTTTCTAATTCATAATTAAAACCAGTACATTAATATAGAATTAGGCTAATATGACACTATATAACACCACATCTTAAACCATATGCATTTTCGTACAAGCATGTGGTGGCAGAGAAATGTTAAATGCCGCGACATAAATATTGCATGCATTTCTCAGTGTTTTTCACATTTGACCCTTGTAAAAGGTAAGTATTGCAGGAATCAGCGAATTCACCGGACCACAACAGAACTAAGAATAGCATGTAGGACTGCACATTTTATCTTAGTCAATTATGACAAGAACCAACCAAATGATAAGACCAAGTAAATTAGAAAGATTCTTATTAATCTTCAGGTGAAAGAAGACTGTGAGCACGAGCTGGGCCGCCGGAAATTCAAGATCTACCCATGATCTCAATCTTTCTCTTCCCAATGGGCCTCCAGGCCTCCTCGTTAGCTCCTCTCTTAGCGGAGTTACAGAAACTCCTATCCGAACCGGATAATGTCTTATCCATTTCAAATCCTTCCTCTGCGACGATCAACCTTCCTTCCACCCTTTACCCAGTTCAACCCTTACAATCAAGTATCCCGCTGCTAAATCCAGTCCCAGCACATCCCCCGATAGCTTCTATATCAAGATCTTCTGTAAACCCTCCAAAAAAGACATTCATGGAAGTTATATGAGACTCTATCCTATCCCAACTAGGGGTGTTCAAATGGTCGGTTCAGTTTAAACCGAACTAAAATAATCAAATCGAACTTAAAACCGAAGTTTGAAAATCCAACCGAACCGACCGAACTAAAATAGCAAACCGAATTAAAACCGAACCATTTAAACCGATTTAAACTTCGGTTTGTTCGGTTGAACCGAACTTTCTCAAAAATCAAAACTCAATACATCTATAATACTCAATTTAAACTTTGATTTTGATTAATGAACCAATTAAATTTCGGTTTTGATTAATGAACCAAAATAATACTAGAAGTCTTGACCCTATCAATAAAATCGGTCGGTTCGGTTTAACTGGTTTTGAGAAATCAAAACCAAACCGAACCATTTAAACCGAACTAAGTCAGAAAATTAACCGAACCGAACCAATTCAACCGAACAACCGAACCATTTAAACCGAATTTTACCGGTTCGGTTCAAAACCAAATAAACCAAACCATTTGAACACCCCTAATCCCAACCCGTTGTACGGCCCAAAAATCATCCATTGTCGCAGCCAAGACCTCCCCAACCAAATCGCAACAATGATAACTGTATCTTCAGTCAACAAGTACCTTCAAAGCTATCACGCCTCCGTGCTCTGTCCGAGAAGGGGATTTCCGTTTGTTACCGATAGGGGTGCATAACGGGTGGATCGATGATATTTTATTAAAATTTGAATTCCACTCAATTATACCGGATTAAAAAAATTATTTACTTGACCCACCCATAACCCAATTCAATCCATCTATTTTTTTATATATGGATTATTATGGGTTATGCGAGTTAGACGGACTAAACGGGTTATAATTTTGATCGAAAATTTATTATATATCTTTTTACTATTTTTATTAAAACTAGGTACAAATAAAAGTTATAAACATAAATAAAATGAAAATAATTTAGCATATATCATCCATAACGAAAAAAAAAAAAAACATATTCAGAATGTAGTATCCTAAAAAAAAAGGCTTGACATATAATGAAGCACAGTATATTAAAATGTTAAAATCATATGTGCCAATGAACACAATTATTTAAATATTTTAGTAAATAGCAACTTTTGCAAATTTATTCAAAGATTGATAAAGAAAATTAAGATAGTATAAGTCAGTTAAGCATTTTTGCAAACAACTCATGTGCAACATATAGAATAAATAAATTCCAACGTACATGGCAGCGTAAAAAATTGAATATCATACTATCAAACCTTACACATTGTTTTATTAATGAAGAGAATGGTAACCTCAATGCAAGAAAGACAATATATATATAGATAGATAGGCTAATGTACTTTCGGTAGCATAGGGGTCGAAATACATACGATCCAAATTTGAAATTTCAAAATTCAAATAGTCGATTCGAACTGTTTATCTTATTCTCCATATTAATATCTGCTTGGAGACCAAATTTTACAATTTTTTGAACTTTTTTGCTATTTATTAAGCTATTTTGAAAATTGTTAATCCAACAGTTTTACTGTTTTGTGCAGCCACTGTTGGATCAACAATTTTGTAAAATACTTAATAAATAGTAAAAAAATTCAGAAAAATGTAAAATTTGGTCTCCAAGCAGATATTAATATGGAGAAGAAGATAAACAGTTTGGATTGACCGTTTGAATTTTGAAATTTTAAATTTGGATCGTGTGTATTTCGGCCCATATGCTACCAAAAGCATATTAGCCTCTCTCTCTCTCTCTCTCTGTGTGTATATATATATATATATATAGAGGAGGGATCAAGTTACAACATTTTTTGAGTTACAACAAGTATTTTCTACATTTTGAAAGTCCAAATCGTCAATCCAAATCGTTAGATGTGATCTCTACAATAAAATATGCTTGGAGACCAAATTTTACATTTTTTGGAATTTTTTTACTATTTATTAAGATGGGTACAAAAACTAGTCAAATTCATACCATTGAATTTTGTACCCATCTTAATAAATAGTAAACAATTTCCAAAAAATGTAAAATTTGGTCTCCAAGCACATTTTATTATAGAGATCACATCTAACGGTTTGGATCGACGATTTGGACTTTCAAAATGTAGAAAATGCTTGTTGTAACTTGTTGTAACTCAAAAAATGTTGTAACTTGATCCCTCCTCATATATATATATATATATAGGATTTGGCTAATATGCTATGGGTAGCTAAGAGGCCTTCTGTGCTACGGCTCAATATTTGACTTTTTAAGATCCTAATTGTTGATCGGAACCGTTCATCTTGTTCTCCATATTAATATGTGTTTGGAGACCAAATTTTACATTTTTTGGAAATTTTTTACTATTTTTTTAGATTTATTGAATATCGTTGTTTTTTAGAGTCCAGATTTGTCTGAAAAATAACGATTTTCAATAAATCTAAAAAAATAATAAAAAATTTTCAAAAAAAATTAAAAGTTGGTCTCCATGCACATATTAATATGGAGAACAAGATGAACGGTTCGAATGGATCGTTAGAATTTTGAAAAGTCGAATATTGAGTCGTAGCACGAGAGGACTCTTAGCTACCCATATCATCGTAGCCAAGTCCATATATATATATATATATATATATATATATATATAGAGAGAGAGAGAGAGAGAGAGAGAGAGAGAGAGAAAGAGTGATAAGCATAAATTATATACATAATCGATCTAGATTTTATTGTAAAACAATATTAAATATCTTGCATTTTTAATACAAAGTGATTTTAATACACATAGAATCAAGTTACTTCGGTTGTTTGGCTTTTCATTGTAGGAAATGATGAAAAATAGCGAAAATATCCCTCAGTGCGGATCAATCTACCCGCAGTGCGGATAGGACAAGTCCCACTGAGTACTTAGTCGCATTTCCAACATCCGAGTATTGCACAGGAAAAAGTCCGAGCGTAGTGCGGATTAACACCCACCCGCAGTGCGGATGAGCCAAGCCGCACTCAATACTTAGCTGATTTCAGAGACTTCAAAGAAGCAGTTTTCACCCGCAGTGCGGATCAGCCATTCGCACTGCTATCCGCATTCAACTAATTCGCAGGAGCTAAATAAGGAAACTTAGAGCTAGTGCGGATCAAACAACCCGTAGTGTGGATTGGGTATCCGCACTGGATCCGTAGGAATGCCAAATTTACACAGATTCAACACGGGTTCTATTTTTGGCACTTCATGGACGCGTTTTACAATCAAACGTGGACAAGGCATCTTGGGAAACAATCCAAATATAGCACCCACTAACTCCACTTTCTAGGCTCTTAATTGGGCATGGTCCTTGGCTATAAAAGAGGGGGTTCATTTCACATCCAATCATCTCGTCCCCTTTCATTCTCTCTACACACAATTCTTAGCGATAAATTCTGGAGAAAAGGAAAGCTTTCAAGTAAGGAGAAGAAGGGTTTCCTGAGCAAGAAGTCGGCAAGATAGAGGTTTCTGATTTGTCAAAAGGTGTAATTACTTCCTTTATTTCATTTCTTCTTACTTTACCAATTTTTGTAATGGATCTCTCCATGAGGGAGTAGTTCTCTCTCTAGAGGTTTAGGTTAATGTATGAACTTGTTTAATTGTATCTTATTCGGTTATTTGTCTTTGTTATGATTGTTTATTGGGATTTGATGTTAATTTCTGTGATTTATCATTTGCGTTAATTACATAATTAGTACTTGAAATTGCAGTAGTCCCGCTTTGGTATCTCTTTGTCAAAGGATCTAAAGAAGTTAGGACGAGAGGAGAGTACCAAATTATGAATACAAATACCCTAGGTTTAGATTAGGATTGTAACCAATTTGTAATCTAGGCCGAAACTACATAAATTAAAGTTAGGAATTTGGTGAAGGACCTAACCGTGAAGGTAAACCCTAATTAGGACATCTCAAATCAAATCGGGTATTGGTATGAAGGACTTAATCGTGAAGTATCAATATTTGAGGAGAAAAGAGACTAACAAGAGTTTATGGTCTAAGTAGCTAGGGTGAAGGACCTAACCGTGAAGTTCGAATTACTTAGACACGTTATTAATTCACGAAAGTGACCCTTAATGACATATTAGGTTAGAAACCTCATCAAATCATACATGAACCTAAACAAATACCGAATAGATATAGTTAGCAAGGGAATGTAGACCAAAGACCCTTAGATCTCTAAATCTTGAAAACTAACCAATCTTTCTTTCGTTCATTTACTCTTATTATTTTAAACTCTCTATTCGGGTATTGAACCCAAATTTAGGAATTGTTAGAACAAACCCCCCCCCCCCCCCCCATTTACTTTTATTGCACCTTACTTTATTTTATTTTTTGAAATTTATTACTAAAGTTTGAACTAAGTTTTTATCGTACTCCCTGTGGATCGATACCTCAAATACTACTTTGATAGAATTGTGCACTTGCAATTCAACTCAAATGTGTGTTAAAGGTTTAAAAAGTACATCATTGTATTGAAGCTTTGCACTATACCTTTTCGGTGCAGCAGAGAGAGAGAGAGAAACATAGATTTGAGGCCGGGTTCGGGTATAAATGAGTTATTAAGAGCAAACTCATGACCCGACCCAGAGTAACGGGTTTGTCAAAATCCAACCAGTATCCGACCTAATAACATCTCAATCCAGTAAAATATGGGTTGGACTGGACGGGTCAAACAGGTCGGGTGGGTCGACAATATTTTTGTACACCCCTAGTTACCGATGCGGAACGTTAGGTAATCATATGATTTCCTGTTGGAGCGCCCTTGTTTGTTTCACTTGCGCTCAAACAGGTCATCAATCCAGTGCATCTACCTCTTTATATACCCCACAACCCACAACGACAGCTCCACCACCTCCTTCAACCTTACAACACCAAAATTCCCAAGAACCAACCTTAACCCTTGCTCCTCACCATTGTTTATTGCTCTGCTAGCTCCGATTCTACCCTCCACCTACAGAGACATATATCCCCAGTGTCACAATGCTGCCTCCTCCAGCTCTGGCCCTATTAGCTGAGTCAAATATCCTACCGGTAAAATGCTACTATGCCACTCCGGGGACAATAGCGCTGCGCAAAGCCCTTTGCCAAGGAGTAGTTTTTCGTGATTTGCGCTTTGTAGGACCCGATTACCTGCTATCTTGTCTCAGACTCCTCTTCCCCTTTCCGAATTGGAATTGGAATATTAGAGAACTCCCTGGTCACCATTATATTAATCTATTTGATCAGGAAATTATTTTCCTCTTTGAAGTCAGTGGTCTAAGTTTAGGTACAACAATAGATGATAAGCTTAAGATAGTGGCACACCTAAGATCATTATCTAGAGCTAGATTTTCTGATACTTGCTTAGATCTTATCCCTAAAATACCCCCAATCCCTCCCTTAGATATTAGTTTAGTAATAATATCAATCAATCCAGAGAGTACACACTATTCCCATGATTATTTCTCTGTTGGAATGTTAGAGGGCTAGGTCTCTCCAACAAATGTAGGGCACTTAAAAAAATGTTGCAAATACATAAAATTGATATAGTTGCTATACAAGAAACCAAAAAAGAATCCTTTTCTACAAGACAACTCAATGCATTTAGCAACAATATCAATTTTTGGCTATATAAAAGTTCAAAAGGCTCCTCAAGTGGTTTTCTCTTAGGTATTAATGATACTAAATTCACCATCATAGATTCCTGGATCAAGGACTTTTAATTTCAGTCCTTCTTTCTAATAAAACTGAAAACTTTATTTGGCTTCTCATAATAGTATATGGGCCAATTCTCTCCTTTAAAAGATTAGATTTCCTTAATGAAATTAGAAGTATCTTTCAATTAGGTCACTCCTTATAGTTAATAGGAGAAGATTTTAACTTAATTAGATCTAGATTTGAAAAAGTAAGTCCCTATTTTAATAATCTCCTTAGTAATAGATTTAACACATTGATATCAGACCTTACTTTGATTGAATTACCTCTACTCAATAGAAAATTTACATGGGCTAGATCTGTGACATCTCATTCTAAAGCCTTCCTAGATAGATTCTCATGCACATCCTCATGGTTGTCTGAGCATAACTCCTCTATAGTTCATTCGTTACCTAGAATTTATTCAGATCACAACCTTCTTATTCTTCAAATTGATTCTGCCATCACATCTACATAGAAATTTTTTTTTTTGATAAGAATTGGATATCTCAAGAGGGATTTATAGAATTAGTTACCCATTGTTGGATAGAGTTCCCTCTATCCTCAGATTTAGGTAATTCCTGAAAATTTAAATTACATCTTAGAAAAAAGCTAAGAAGTTGGAATTCAAATTTACAGGGATAAAAGAGGAGACTAAAAATAATAATTTTAAATTTTAAATGAATCCAATGCTTTATCTTCCTCTGATTTTACTCAATGACAATATTGCAAATCTACCCTCTATGATCTTTATCAACAAGAGGAGATATATTGGCAACAATGAGCCAAATTAAAATGGTTCTTAAAAGGAGATCAAAATACAAAGTATTTTTCACTTAACAACCACTCAAAGAAAAAAGAAAAATACAATTCTATCCTTGAAATTGATGACCACCTTACTTATGATCCCCGGGTCATTAAGTTGCACATCACAAAATACTTTACAAACCTTCTAGGCACTACTTCAACTAGACTGCTTTCATTACAGCCTAATCTATGGCACCCCTCAGAACAGTTAACCCCCTTACAACAATCTTCCTTAGAATTACCTTTTACCTTAGAGGAAATAAGATACACTCTATTCCTTTGTAATCCTAATAAGTCACTAGGTCCTGGTGGCATCTCCTTTCTTTTCTATCAAACATTCTGGAACACAGTATTTCATAATAACTATAATATATTACAATATTATATAATAATTATTTAATATATTAACAATATAACATAATAATTATATAATTATTAATAAAAGGATATTAATTATATAATATTATTGTAATAATTATTTAATATATTAACAATATAAGATATTAATTATATAATTATATACTAACAATAATTATTAATGATAATATACTAATTATATACAAATAAAATATTATTATAATCATTCAAGTTAGGTTACGAGGTGGAATAAAAATTAAACCACCATGTGAGGTGGTTTAATTTAGGCCGGCCTAAAGATCGACTTATGCCATCTTAGTCCGGTTCAATTAAGGCACGTTTGGTGGAATAATGATGCCTAAACTTCTTATTCCACCCTTTAGGCCACAACCAAACATGATGTTATAGTTTTAAAATTATTTTATTATACCTTTAGATGGATAAAAAAATCATTACTTCTAAATTGTCTAGATATAATTTTTAGATCAAGTAATTTTCTTTCTATCTTAAATATACTAAAAAATTGTTTAATTTTATCTACAAGTATATTTTTATATGAAATTTATGTTGAACTGTTCAGATTGATTGTTTGATTTTTGAAAAAAAAAATCCAAAACTTGCACACTATTAATCTTCTTGTAAAATTTGCACTCAGTTTATTATCGGGGCAAATATAAAGTTGAACAATTTTAAAGGAATTTATCAGAAAATTTGGTGGTAAATAAGTAATATCGAGCCAAGTAATTGGTCTTTGAACAAAATGACAAAGAAAGATGAAAATATGTAAATATAGAAGTTTAGTGGGCTCCGAACAAATTTGGCAGAAAGAGAGACAGAGCGGGAGTTTCATAAAATAAATAAAGACATTTTTTGAAGGACAGGTGAGGGGCAAATAAACCAACCAACCTCTCTCTTCATAAATTGTAAGTGGTGCCAACTTTGAACTCATAAATTTAATTTTCTTGACAGTCTGTGCAAAGTAAAAGTTATCAAAAAATGGGTTTCTACTTTGTGGGTCCCGTATCAACACATAACAAACATAAAACAATAATAATTGTTAGTTTTATACCTTTGTCGACCAAAAATATAATTTGAAAACTATATTTTCTATAATAAATACTATTGGCTACATGACTATTGCAAAAATTTAATCTCATAAAAAGTGAATATTTTGCTTTTTGTAATCTTCTATACGTTCTCTCAAATATTTTAGTAGATTTTACAATTAATTAAAACCAGTACAGAATTGTTAATTTAAATCTATTAATTAGTACCACTTGAATGAATTTTTTATATTTTATTGAAAAAAGATCAATGTTAACAGTTTAGAGTACTATTCAGCGTTCTTATTTTAAAAAATATTTGTCAGCATTAGTGTTTTTGAACGGGAAAAAAAATGAAATTAGATTGAGAGAACGAAACTGTAAAAGTTTGTAAACATAAACTCTTGATGTTGAAGTTTGTCATAGTAAAATTTATGTCAAAACTTAATTTTTGGATATGTAGAAAATCACTTAATTTTAAAAATTAGTGACTTTATACCTATATCAAAAAATTACACAAAATTAAAAAATATATATATAAACTTTAGTTTGCAAGTATAATCAATTATTTAAATTTTAAAAATAAATATTTTGATTTATAATACAGACCAATCTGCGCTACAACATATTACTGTAGCATCACTCCTGTTAATTCATATCACTCAAGGTGGCTCAAATTTTAAGTTTTGATCCAGACCGTCTGATATAATTTGACACGAATATATATATATATAGAGAGAGACAGGCTAATATGCTTTCGGCAGCACTTCGGCCGAAGTGCTGCCATCTCATTTTCAATTTTTCAAAATCCAAATAGTCGATCCGAACCGTTCATCTTGTTCTCCATATTAATATCTGCTTGGAGACCAAATTTTACATTTTTTGGAATTTTTTTGCTATTT
The DNA here is from genome assembly GCA_033356055.1 of Carex pumila. Taxonomy (NCBI): domain Eukaryota; kingdom Viridiplantae; phylum Streptophyta; class Magnoliopsida; order Poales; family Cyperaceae; genus Carex; species Carex pumila. The sequence goes on from JARJHM010000096.1 coordinate 66,887, forward strand.
ATTAAGCCACTTTGAAAATCGCTGATCCAATGGTGAACCCCTGATTTTACTGTTTGGAAAGTCACCGTTGGATCAGCGATTTTCAAAGTGGCTTAATAAATAACAAACAAATTCCAAAAAAAATGTAAAATTTGGTTTCGAAGCAAATATTAATATGGAGAACAAGATGAACGGTTCGGATCGACTGTTTGAATTTTGAAAAATTAAAAATTAAGTGGCAGCACTTCGGCCGAAGTGCTGCTGAAAACATATTAGCATGTCTATATATATATATATATATATATATATATATATATATATATATTAAAAAGGCCCCGTGTATCTTATCTTGCATCAAATTGAGTCAAATTCTAATAAGACGTTCAGATACAAACTCAAAATTTAAGTTGCCTCGTACGTACCGTCGTACGTGGTTACTGCTACGGTGTGGCCTTTATTTAATTAAGGAGCCAATAGGAAGGTCTATATGCATGCTTGCTCTAGACCTATCCAGGACTATATTTCTGTTAGTGCGCTTAATTGCTTATTAATTTTTCCTTCTCCTACCCTCTTTGCGCGCAATAAATTAATTAACAACCACAACATTAAAACGTCCTTTTCCATTGGGGCATGCA